>JANHFX010017008.1:23000-54414 GCA_027560015.1 Chloroceryle amazona | reverse complement strand
ACTGGAGTTCACAGGGGCTGGTCTTAGAAGTAAAGACTGAAGCAAAGAAGGTGTTCAGCAACTCTGCCTTCTCTGCAGCCTCAGTTATCAGGGCTGCTGCCCCACTCAGCAGTGGCCCCACACTTTCCCTATGCTTCCTCTTACCACTTAGGTACCTGAAAAAGCCCTTCTTATTCTCTTTTACTTCATTCGCCAATTTAAGTTCTAAGAGGGCTTTGGCCCTCCTTGTTTTCTTCCTACATACCCTGACTACCTCTCTATAATTCTCCCAACTGACAAGTCCTTTTTTTCCATGAACCGTATACTTCTTTCTTCCTTGAAATCTCCTTCAGAAGCTCCCTGCTCATCCACGTATCACCCCTCGGTGTCCTGTTTTCTCATCATCATGCTTCTGTGCCACATTGCAGCAGCTAAACTAAGCAGGGACCTAAACATGAACATAACTCATCCAGATTTCCTCCTTTCCTTTCCACCAAAAAAAAAACAAATGCATAAAAATCAGCTAAACTTAAACAAGCATAGACATATGAATGAATGAACGTACGGAGGAAAAGTAGGACTGAGCTGCAGATTCAGTTGTGTATGGCAACTCACAGTAAAAACATTTTAGGATTTCATCAGGATTTTTTGGTGGTGCTTTCAGAAGGACTTTAATTGTAGAAAGAGTTGATACCATTTAGAAAAACAACTGTATTTTTGTATACTCGGTGTTAAAAGAATTTGAAATGCAAGTTATACTTGATGGAAAGCAGAAACCAGCAGTTCCATCAGTGACACTTAGAACCAACTGCAATTCTTTTCAGATTCTGAGAAAATTGAGTCATTTTGGATCCAAGAGCAAGACTCCGGATACAGTAAGAAGCATAAAATTACAAGTCTAATTCTTGTCAGGCACAAATGTGAAGGTTCCCTGAGAAGATGTAATTACAAACTAGTGTATAAACTTTACATCACATTATCAGAGGTGTTTCAGAGTACAAAAGCAAGATTTAGCTACAAAAATTTACATACAAGTCCTTAATACTCCATGCTGAAGATGAAATTTTCAGGAGGATTAAGAATTACATATTACAGAACTAGAGCAATCAGATTTAAGTGATGACAGCAGGCTTTGGTATATTGCCTTCTGTAACTTTCAGATCAATTCTAATGGGGGTTTTTTTGAGATCTCTCAGTATTCAGTATGAAGTCTGTGCAGTTCCATCTGCTTTTTCCCCTTCCCCCCCACGCTCATCTTTCCCTTCCAGTTAGCATTACATTTATGAGAAAAAAAAAGAAGAAAAAAAAGAATAACCATGAACACCATGCATTTTCCAAGCTTTAAAACAGTTTCATCAAAAGAAGTTCATTAATTACACCTTTCAGATAATAAATACTCTAAATAGTCACACTTCCAAAAATTGCTGTCTTCAATTTTGTACCCAAAGTTCCAAGCCTCAGTGTGCAATACAAGGCATCCCCATATTCACTTAAGACACATCTTCTCTCCCACTTGTCCATGGACAAGGCAGGGAGTATGCAATTCCCACCATACCAATATGGTGAGAACTATTATACCCATCATCAGCACCATCACCATCAGCATTATCAGTTAAAGCACATAGCTGCATACTATTTGTACCTGTTTCACAACAGGAACATGAACTACTTCAGTTCTTTTGCAGATACAAAGCTTTGTGTCGCAAATACTCTTCCAAACATTTCACTGCAAAAGGGTCCACATCAGTGTCAAACTTGTTAGCAAAGAAGTGGTGGTTTCGTAGCATCCAGTTCAGATCTCCTACCCCAAAAATACAGACAGAGTGAACGTGAACTCCACTGCATGGTGGGTAGGGTGCACCTTTGGACACGTCACCTTCAAAGTACTGCCACTTGACAAACCTGGCCAGTGCATTCATGTCAGAAACATCATACTTGCCACTAGAAGGAACTGCACCTGGGACTTCAGGGATTCTCTGAATTGTTGCCCACAAGTACTCATCTGGGCTGTAAGTGTCTTTTGCCCACTCAATGAACCTAAGTATTTTGCTGCTTTCTAATATGTATTCTACAAATCTTCTGCTAACTACAAAATAGGCACTACCAGAAAAAATTGGAGTAGTGAGAGGTGGTAGTTGTTTGTCTATGCCTGTGTTCTTTATTTTACCATCAATAATTTCATGGTGTTTTTTCCACCGTACTTCTTTATAAACAGGCATTTTTTCTGTTTCCAGACTGTTTACACCTTTGAGGGCTTTTAATTTCTCTACAATTTCCTGGTTGGTCTTTAGAGGAAAGTCCATGCCACAGAGGTTTATTAGGTATTTCCAGTTTGAACTTCTTCTGTAGAGATCTTTCATGCAGTTAATGTCTGCCTGCACCCTGCTCCATGAAGCATACACAACACTCTCTAACTGGCTGGAAATAAAGACATTATCAAAACATGAGACTATTCCCTTCACAGCAGCAAAAAATGATTCTTGAGATTTTTTGTCAACATGAATGCAGTAAAAATTCTGAGGGGCATAGATTGATCTTAGAAGTCTATCAAGCATCTCAATCTTGTGATAAACCACTATTGAGTAAGCAATTGGAAATTCTGCTTCTTCATTGCTGAGAGGTTGCATTATGTATTTCCTAGTCTTGGTGAAGGAGGCACAGTCTGCTGTCATGTTAATGTAATCATTTGTTGTAAGTTTGTGGCGTTTCTTAAATGACACTGACAATGTCTCAAGCTTTGCCTTTTGAATTTCTTCTATGTCCCCCGCTATAATCCTGGTGCAGTTAACATTGCCAACAGGATCTTCTTTTGTCAGCTCTAGATGTTTCCTATTTAAGAAGTCTTGTTTCTGGTTAACTTTCAAAACTGAAATAATTACTAAAATAAGAGTTAGACCCAAGACAAGCTTAAAGCGCGAGCTGTGGCAAAACCGTAATTTCCTCTTCAGCATTGCAAATATCAGGAAGTTTTGCAGGGCTAAATAACTTGCCCTCCACTCTGCTCATATCAGCTTCAATAACATCAGGGGAAAAAAACAGAACAGCTTGTGTTTCTCAGGAACTTGGTGAGTTTGTCCTGTACATGGAAGGAAAAATCCTAAAATAAAATAAAATATGACTGTTATTGAAAGACGTAAAGGTTTCTTGAAAAAATTACATTGGTTATGTGGTTAATATTTACATAGTTAATTAGTGACAGTAAAAAGGTGAATAGTTCAGCCAGAAACATTCTGTTGAAAGTCAGAAATTAATGAATAAAATTAGGGGGTTTTTTTTCTAGAAAAGCATTGGGAGAGGCAGATAGTTTTCATAAGACACTATTTCCATAGTACTAAGACTACAAACTCAGGTTCAGTAAGAAAACAGAGCTGAATCAGCTGCATCTGACAAAATTAAAGGCAGTAAGTCAGAGACAGTACTGATAAGTGAGCATCTGATGTTAATTCACACTTCAGAGTTTGACAGGAATGTTTTATACTCACTTCAACATTGGCACAGTTTTCTTCACAATTAACTTACCACTCATTCCTGGATGCTAGTCATGCTTTATCTTCTCACTGGGAAAGCAACCTCTGAAGCCTTTCAGGATTTTTGTGTGAGATACAGGCTCTTCAACATCCTGCAGGTGAGGTTAGAAGTACCACCAAGAAAGAGCTGATGAGAAGGGGAGAAAGAACTTAAGGTAGCATAGGTCCTCAACTTTCAGACTCCTGAGAATAGTGGTGACCTAATTGCTTAAGTACTGCTTTAAGGTAAAAGACAATACTTAAGCCCTGTCTCTAAAGCTTATTTGTATTGTCACTGCAAATGCACAAATCTAAGAGCACAGCAGTGTTGTGTTAGTGTCATTTAAACACACTTTTTATGATTTAGCAACTGCTTTTATGTGGAAGTATGCTGTAAGGCTGAGTTGCAACAAAATTTCTAATATGCCAATTTTATTTGCATCTTTATTTCACAAAACAGTTTTACATGATTCTTGTTTGTTAGTCCTATTTCTCCTTAAGCACCTTTTTTTCCTGTTTTAGGTCTCTGTAAAGGGATCACTGCAGTTATGAAGCTTCAGTCTAAACTAGATTACAGAACTGGGCACCTTTTTTTTTTTTAGTATCAATTCAAGCGGATAAACTGATCAAGAACAGGATATCCTTAAAAAACTTACATGGCCACTCAAAAGCCATTTGCCCTCACAAATTCATTGCCTAATAATTCAGTGTAGGTTTGAATTTCAAACAAACCTCTAATTGCAAATGCCAATACAGTTTATATAGAATGTCTTCCAAAATTTTAATCTATAAGTTAAAGGTTTATGGAAGTATTTGAGAAATAAATAGCTCCTTTCATTTTTGTGACTTTATAGAAAAAATTCAGTGCCTCTGAATACATTTCTGAACAGCTCAAAGAACAACTCCTACCCAAGTGGTAAGATAATTTATTTAAGAAAAATAAATGCGTCAGGTGTCCACTTCTGTGTTTTGATTTAGGCTGTTCAGCACAATATTTTTCTTGCCCCACCCACGCCCCCAGCTCTTTTCTTTAAGCTACCTGTTGGGGTTTAACACCAGCCAGCAACTGAGCACCACAAATCTGCTCACTGACTCCTCCTCCCTTCCAGTGGTATGGGGAGGAGAATCAAAAAAAAAAAGTAAAACTCATGGTTTGAGACTGGTTTAATAACTAAAATAAACTATAACAATAAGAATAGTAATGAAAAGTAATATCTGCAAAACAAACAAACAAAAAAAAATAAAAAAAAAATAAGAGAGAGAGAGAAATAAAACCCCAAAAAAGACAAGTGATGTACGGTGCAGTTCAGTTGCTCACGATCCTGCTGACTTATGCCCAATTCACCCCTCCCAGCCAACTCCTCCCAGTTTATATTCTGAGCATGATGTACTGTGGTATGGAATATCCTTTTGGCTAATCCAGGTCAATTGTCCTGGCCATGCTCCCTTCCAGCTTCTTGTGCACCTCCTCATTGGCAGAGCATGAGCACTGCAAGGTCCTTCACTTAAAATCAGTGCTGCTTAGCAAGAACTAAAGCATCAGCATGTTATCAGCATTATCCTCATTCCAAATACAAAACACGGTGTTCTAGCAGCTACTTGTAAAAAAACCAACTCTATCCCAGACCAAACCAAGACACTACCGCACTATCAATTTTAGCTTTTAATTCTCAACCATTGCCTTTTAATCTGCTAATTGCAAGTCTCAGAACAGGTGCATGTAAGAAATGAAGGCCTGGCATCACAGAGGTTTTTTTTGTAGTAGTTCTGCCACTGGATTGCACTACACACTGGGTCCACCACTATGCCCACAGAATTACAAACTGACTGAAGGAATTGATCCATGTGTAGTAGCTGGGGGAAGGTTTGGATCACTGCACCAACATCTAGTACAACTCTAAGGATCAACGATATTTTAAAGAAGTACTGTAACCAAGCATTTTGTAATTCAAGCCATCAGCAGTTAGAGACCACAAACTATTTGTGACTAACAGCACTATATAAACATCTTATTTACTGTAAGGTGTACTTTCTTTTCAGAGTTACACCTGTAACTATTTTGTCCTGTATTTCTAAGGATGCAGACATTTGTTACAAGTCTGGTTTAGGTGTATAGTGAAGTCAAACGGAAAAACTAAAATTTTAACTCTTAAGTAGCCAGGTGAACTACTGTGCAACTGCAGCTGAAAGCATAGAGAGGTACCTTTTAAGCATCAGAATTCACACTTTGAATTTAAAATAAAAACAAAAAACTGAAAGGGAAATTCCACAATTACCACTTTTAATTTGCTATGTGGTATCTAACACTGATATAATCTAGAAAAAGGTTTAACATGCTGTATTACTTACTGTAGTGAGGAGACAGCTCTGTTTGGAAGACAAGGGTTGCTCAACTTGATTCCTTGCAAATGCAAAATCCTTTGTACCTTGGGCCTCCTAAGATAAGAACAGGAGAGGGGATGTTGAGACACCAAAAGGCAGAATAATTAGTGATAGTCTCGTGAACCTTAGCTCATCCTGTATGGCCTGTAGATAAGAACTCATTGTTAACAAGAGGGGCTACCAGAGACAGGCGGGACCATACCAGTTCTGCGATTAGAAGCCTGCGACACGTCAGCATTTTGAACCAAAGGTGAAAAGTACACTGCAAGTAAGACTGGGAGCCTTCCTCCCGAAGACCCCGGCCCACGACCACCAGACGGCAGTGCGCAAGGGCCAATGGGAGGAGGCCTATGATAATGGATTCCCGGAACTGATTACAATAATCCAACCCCATATAATGAATATGAAGCCAACTCTATTGAATATGTATGATTTAGTGTAAGAAATACCTGCACGCAGGACACCTCGGTGTGCAAGTTAGGAAGAGTGATCCCCCTCGCACCCGGCACCGTAATAAACATACCTGCTTTGTAACTTTTCATGGGTTGTAGAATTTGTTTATGCATGTCACCACACACTTGCTAACTTAACATCCATTAGTTTTGATTAGTAGATCAGATCCAATAAAAATAGTATCTATCACACATAAAATTAACAAAGGAAGGATACTAGCTATGTGATAGTGTCCATAATGTCTATTGCATACATATTTCCATAGGACAAAGCCTGTAATACTTGTTACCCTTAATATTACTGCTTTCCAGGTACCAACTTAGAAATTAAGACTTTTCTAGAACTTAAAATGTACTTCAAATACACTTAACTTCGTGAAGCTTTAGCTGACAGAAGTTGGAATCCTTTTTTCTTTAGAATGAGTTAGCATGACCATTTTATCCTGTTCTCAGTTTTTATAGGAGCACTAGCATTGTGGAGTAACACGTGCTTCTAGATGATTACCGCCTCCGCCCTGTTTTTTACAATGCAGACAGACAGAGCCTTAATCAAAAGCTACCATTGCAGTCTTCACCTTCTACAACTTCCAAAGAATAAAGCTTGCTAAGAAGTCCTTCCTGCTCTTGTTTTAGAATAAAACTTAGTTTAATGCAGGATAAAAAAATGTCCTTCAGAAAGGCCTAGTATACCGAGCTGGGTGCAACTCTGTTTTGATCCCTTTTGAGCTCGGAATAATCAGACCCTGCATTTCCATTATACCAAAATGAGAGATCTACAAGCATTTACATGCTAACATGGCTCTTATCTTTAGGTGGATGTTTTTCCCTACAGTCAAATTTCTCTCACTTCCTGCTTCCTCTGAACAGTCTTAGCAATAGAATGCTTGCAATTCCTATTCTAAAAAGTCCTAAAACTTGACCATAGCCCATTCTTTACAATAGCTGACCTTTACAAGATAAAGAAAGATTTGGTACTGAAAGGATTGATATCTCTGGTCGCTCCCTGCCTGACGCACAGAAATTGTAAATCTTATTAGCCGTTAAACTGCATAGTTTAGTCATTTGTTGAGTAGAGCTGATAATGTTTTGAAGCCTCTGACTTCTCACTGGCAAAGACGAGACAGGCCTTGAAATGGCTCGTTAAGCCAGAGCACTGTGAGAAACTATAAATTAGGGTATTGTTTATTAAGATTTATGTTAAGCTAAATGTGAAGGATAAAAAGACATGAAATAACCGCCAGCTAAGACAGTCACCAGATACTGCTTGTGCAAGCTAAGATAATCGCCAGCTAAGACAATCACCAGATACCGCTTGTGCAAGCTAAGACCGCCAGAAGTTCCGAGAACTGACAAAAAAAAAACCCGACAGACAAATGAGTGACAAGGCTGAAAACAACTGAAGCATGCGCAGAGTATCTCCACTATTTCACGAACACGAAAGCAGAAGGGTATAAAAAAAGGGACTGTTTGAACTGCTTGGTATGGCAGTTGGCGGAGCGGAGACTCCCCTGCCGTCCAGCGCTGCCTTTGCTCATATTCTACTTGCTCTAATTAATAAAACTTAATTGAATTATGATCCGTTGTGGTCTCAATTTATAACAAAACTTAGCTCCTCACTTGTAGTTTGCCTGCTTGGTTTGTGGTTTTCTACAACTCAGACTCTTGCCCGCACAGCTACTTCAGCAACAACTACAGTCTTGTCAGTGGCAGTAAAAACTCAGAAGATGCAACTATATTTCAGTGAAGTTAAGCCTGGTACCAGTGTGTGAGGTATCTGTAAAGGCAGGTTCTGTAGTAACATCCTTCAGCAGCTCAAATGGGGCTTATGCCAGGAATGTTTGCTGGTAAAATACGCACAGTGCCAATGAGAAGAAGGATATTCTGTGCCACAGGATAGCATGCTCAGTAAGTAAATCGGGGTTAGTTGGCAAGGAAGGGTGGTAGATTGGAGCTTGGGGACAGTCAACAAGTCATGAGTAATTAATTGCCTTGTGCATTACTTGTTTTTTTTTCTTGAGGTTTATTTCTCTTTTTGCTATCCTCATTACATCAAGAGTAATAATTGTTGTTGTTATTATTATATTTCAATTATTAAACTGTTCTTATCTCAGCCCATGGGTTTTACCTTTTTCCAGTTCACTGCCACCGGGGAGGAGGTGGGAGGAGGAGTGAGCAAGCAGTTTCCTGGCATGCTTGATTCCCGGCCACTGATTCATTGCAGTTGTTGCTACTTCCCTGCAAGCATCTAAAAGACAAGGAAGCAGAAATGTAGCTAGGCTTTAGTTAAATAATACTGGCAATTAAAAATACTTAATAGTTTAGCTCTATAGATATTTGATAAAATTTGAGACTAAAGAAATACCCATGTGGCAGCATAAACATTTCTTTTCAATTAGAAAACAAGATTATCACATGCATTCACCACTGATGAGAGGGCAGCTGGACATACTTAGCTGTACAAAACTATTCTTTACAACCCTTATGATGATAGCTCTGTGTCAATTTGCCAAGCAGAGCTGTGTCCTTCTTTCCATGTACTTTACAACACAAGGTATGCGTCACCATCACCTTGGCAAAATGCTTACCTTTTTGGGTTTTGCCTCTTGGAGGTAGAACAGCAGCAACATTAGGAGAGAGAAGTATCGTACTTCTGAATTACTTGTTCACTGAGTCCTAGCTTATGACTTCTATGTTCTGGATGTTGTTGATAAGACAGTACTAACACACTGATGTATCTCTTGTGCAACAACAGTTTAGGTACAAAAAAATGAGCCCTTTTTTTGTACCAAGCAAGAATTAGATGACAGAAGATATTTCCAACCCCCTTTTCACCTAGCAGTTGCTTCTAGGACTCATCTTTTTCTCCGGGCAGCCAAGATCTAGTCATTTTGTTCTTTCTTATCACGTGTATTCAAATCTCCATCAGCACGCAGAAGGCAGTTTTTAGTTGACCTGTTCCGAATATGGTACACCTTTTATTTCAGCTACCAAAAGAGCCCAATTGCTTTTATACTTCTCTTAAATAAAAGAAATCCATTAGCCCTCCCAGCTTCAACAGAGCATAGCACAGTCACTAACAGTCTTAAATGTCAGCCACCTAATGTCTTTCACATGAGTGTTCTGCTGTTGTCACAAGTTAAATGAAGCTCACTGACCTTGATAGTAGTGCCTGCAGCATAACCCTTGCTTTAAACTAAGAAACTAAGTCTTCTGTTTTCAACCTCAAAAACAAAAGGAAAGAATTTTGGTCTTTGGTGTTTTAACAGAGTTTTCACGCTGTTTTTTTTTCTCCAACCCACATAGTATCCTTCACAAGGACATTCATTGCACATCACATTGGAGATAATTTTCATTACTATTTAGAAATTGTCCAGAAAAGCTATCAAGTGTCACCCAGCAGTTTAATACCTACCTTTTCTCTCACACTCCCACATGTATGTCCTAAAATACCCTACAAATGGTAAGAGTGAAATCGGAATAGAAGTCAGTTCTTGCATTCTAGATATCTTCAGCACATCTATAATGGGTTTAATTGATTTTTGGAGCAAAGCAGCTAAACTTTGAGATGAATGTTTAAACCCACAACACAGTAATACATGCTCAAAAAAGGTTTACTGAAAAAAAAAAAACAAAACCCAAAAGGCTGAAACAGGTAATAACACTACATGATACTACCTGGGATTCCTGTATACTCTTTTAGAACAATAGCTTCTTGTAAAGTAAGGACTTATCTTTTTCCCATCTCAGCAAAGACTCAGAGAGTTTCTTCAAGGCCACAAATTTATTCTGCACAACATTCAGAAGAAAAAAGCCCTCAGTATAAAGAATTTCCACTGAACAGTCTATGCAAACCATTTGAGGCATGTGATTCAAAGGTGACTAGCAGACACTCGCCTCTTTCTTCATGTCCTCTTCCCCAGGAAAGGAAGCCCCTGCCAATATCCCAAGCATTTGATAACTGCTTGCTACCTGTCCCTCCCCCCCCGCCCCCCCCAGTCCCTCTGGTTTTAAATGGGTAGGCTACTGAGCTCCAGTTTTCCTCTTATTTTCAATAAGAAAGCATATGTAAAAGAACAACACTTTTAACATAAAAATAAGGTTACACCATCAGTCACTGAAATGAAAGAATGTATGAAAAATGCAAGTATGCAAGTCTAATGCTACCTCGCTGAGCACAGGTATTGTAACACGGTCCGAACACTCTTTGGCTTTAAAAGTGACATTTTCAGATAGCAATAAACAAAGCTGCAATGCTTCTAAGAAGTGGCAGGATCATGAAAGGAGTGACAAATACATTTGATTTCTCCCAGCACTATCAACAGCATACATTATCTCTAAATTACAGCTGTGCCTCTGAAGGTTAAGTCTGTCATTCTTTACATTACTATGCAAATGCTGATCGTGACTCAGTGGCTGCTGTTGCCATTTTAGAACTATTAATTTGTAGCATATAAGAGTGCTGGACATGGAAAAGGAGCCTACCGTGCCAAGCAGTGAAGTCACATGGGACAGCCCAGCTCCTGACCTAAGGGGGGATGTTGTGCACAAAAGGAAGCCTAACCCTTGGCAAGTGTTTCTTGTGAGGAAAAGGGGAATTGTGAAGGTGTGTTCGTTTAGCAGCCATGTGCAGGCAGCTCCTCCCAGACAAGCTGGCCAGCGTGACACCTGCAGCACTGTGTGTGAGAGGGGACTGAGCATTGATACCACCACCTGGGAGGTGATGGCAGGGTTGACTATGTTATGTGTGAGAGGCTGTACCTAGGACATGCAGTGCTGGGGTGGACTACAGAAGATCTTGAAAGTGCGGACAAGTGGCTCTCCACCGATGCAGGAGAGCGTAGGGAGCTATGCAAATCTAGGCATGGCAGAACTGGAGGACAAGCTAGAGCTGTATCCTTTGCAGGGGCATTTGGAGTGATTCTGTGCAGGACAGGGCTGCATTTATTAAGGGCAGGAGAAGCGCTTCAGCAGTAGGTGCTACTGAAAGAGGCAGCAGCTTGGATGAGAGCTGTAGCCTTATGGATGGAGACAGAAAGGCTTTGTGTCAGGAATTATTTATAGAACGAACCTTGCATGGCTACATGGCTTCTTCAGACAGGGCCTGAAGAAGGACACAAGGAGAGCTCTGGACCAAATATGTCCCCTGAGTTGTAGGCATATGTGAACATTGGAGTAAATGGGAACTGAGGAGCATGATGAAGTGGTGTGGTTTAGCCGAGTCTGAGCTTGAACTGATAGCAAGGCTTATCTGAGCAGACAGCACAGAGGTGAGCAAGGCTGTGTTTAGAAAGAAGGTCTGCAATTCATCTTGCCCAGTTTTTCAGTGTCTACGGTGCCATCATCAGCATCAGAGCCACCCTTTCCAGGCTCCCTCCTTTCCAGGCAGGGGAGAGAAACAGAATCCTCAGTGTCATTCATCTGACCTGCTTTAGATACCTCCTACAGGATTAGCTGTAAAGGGAGTCTAGACAGCATTGCATGTGGAGACACCTACACTGTACCCTTTTATTTTTGGCCAGGTTGATCTCACCCTCACCTTGAGAGACTGAACTGAATAGAGCACTGGATCTTTATGTTGCTCAACAACTGAACTTAGGTTTGTCGTTAGGATTACCCAGAGATAAGGCATAGAAGAAATAAAGGACAAGGACAGAGCTTCATGCTGGAGTCTAGCAACTGAGATAAAGAGGAACCTCCAAAAATTCCAGCCATGCTAGTTAAGTGAGGGATGGGAAAGGGGAGGGTAGAGCTGTGAAAGACAGAGCGTATAACCTCTTGGAGAAAGAAGCTCAGGTGCCTTGTGGCAAGTGCCTAACAGGTGAACAGAGATGTTGGGAAGAGCTGGAGCTGCCTAAGAAGAGGTCATTCAAGGCTCCCACAAGAGCAATGCTGACTGAATGCTGGGGAAGAAGCCAGGAAAGGAGAAAGAGATGCAGGAGGAGGACTCCAGGCTTTCAGTGAGCTTACAAAGCCGAGAGAACTGAGGTGCATGTTTATACTGGGTTTGCGTGGCCAGGTTTTGGTAGCAAGAGGGCCACAGGTGTGACTTCTGTGAGAAGCTGTTACAAGCCTCTCCTATGTCCTTCAGAGCCAATGCCAGCCAGCTCCAAAACAGACCCACTGCTGGCCAAAGCTGAGCCAATCAGCAACGGTGGTAGCTCCTCTGTGATGACATATCTAAGAAAAGGAAAAAAAACCCCTGCAATTGCAGCTAGAGAGAGGAGCGAAAACAACTCTGCATACACCAAGATCATTGAAGAAGGACAAGTAGTTGCTCCAGCCTTCAGAGCAGAGATTCCTCTGCAGCCTGTGTTGAAGCTCATGCTGAAGCAAGGTGTCCCCTCTGCAGCCCATGGAGGTTAACAGTAGAGCAGATATCCACCTGCAGCCAGTGGAGGACCCCATGCCAGAGCAGGTTGATGCCCAAAGGAGTCTGTGACCCTGTGTGAAGCCCATGCTGGAGCAAGCTCTTGGCAGGGAGGGGGATTGTTTGTAAACAAGAAGAGGATTAGCAGATGCATTTATTGAAATGATAAAAAAACAGAGAAGGGTGAGCAATTGAAGAGATGAAATTAAAGTAAGGCAATTAAGGACACAAATGAAAGTGGAACCAGGAACAAGCAGAGAGGGAAGAGGACAAAAACAAGGGGGAGAGCTCTGTGTCTGTGGTACCAGCAAAGAACTGGAGAGAAATAAGCAGAAGAGGGTATGAGACAATGTGTGGGAGTCCAAAGTCAGAATACTGGAAGAAAATGGTGAGATCCTAAGAGGGAGGGTGGAGGGAGGATGTTACGGTGAAGAGACTAGGTGCTGCAACTGAAACTGTATCCAAGTTGTAGGCATGTTGAAAAAGTTCAGCTAAGCTGGAAAAATCAGGTTGCTGGTGTACAAGATGTCAGTTTTCATGCAGTTAAGATTTTTGCACATGTAGTGGACAAGCTATATTTGAAAGTTAACATTCTTATTTAGCTAAGTTAATGATTGTCAAATCAAACTGTTAGGGAACCAGTGGAGTCACAGCTGCAGCAGCACAGAAGCTCTGAAACAGGGCCCCTGAGACTTAGACACCTACTCAGCCAGTCACTGCCTGCTGCTGTACAGCTGCTGATGCCTGTGTGCTGGGTGCTGATGCACCTCACAGGGGTACCCAGCCTTGGCTATACCCCCTCCCTGTAGGACCAGGCAGTTTGGAGAATAGTGCTGGGTGCAGTGAACTGCTCCAGTACTGCGGTCTTCCCCACTGAGACAGACCCTCTCCTCTGGGAGAACTGGGGAAAGAGCCCAAAAGTAATTTTAGAATTACAGGGAGCCCAAGGTGAAGCTCAGGCTCACCAGTGATGTCCTGGGCAGCACAATCTTCCCTCCCTTCCTTCCTTCCTTCCTTCCTTCCTTCCTTCCTTCCTTCCTTCCTTCCTTCCTTCCTTCCTTCCTTCCTTCCTTCCTCCCTTCCTCCCTTCCTCCCTTCCTCCCTTCCTCCCTTCCTCCCTTCCTCCTCTCACTCTTCAGGTGGTTGTTTCAAGTCTAGACATCTTTCTCTTGCAGATTTAAAATGAGGCTTTTCTTGCCTTAAATCAAGTTGGGACAGGAAGGTGCTTTCTAGGTCTGATCCTCTGCAACCCCTCTGCTGTGCATGGCAATTGGGGAAGTACTGTGGTTAACAGGTTTGATATGAGCTGCAATGCTGAAAAGACCTGTCTTTGCTCTAACATTTAATTTGCATACATGTGTTCTGAACAGAGCAGTATAGAGAAGAAAAGCACTATGAGGTCTGGCTTCAGGGAGGTGGAAACCTCTGAATAATAGTCAGAGATTGAGTAATGCCATTCACACTTTTAATTTCATAATTTAGGGACACCATGTCATCTACTGAAAATCTACAAAAAGCATTCACTTACAAGTGAGGAAATGAGGGTTTTCAAATACTTTACATTGCTCACATGAGCAGTTTCTTTTTTTCTCCTCAAGTACATACATTTCTTCACAATGCAATAACCATGTTAACCCAAAATTAATATTGTTCTGTCAATAGCAAGGCTTAGAAAGAATGCAGATATAATTTCAAGGACATAATTGCTTCTTGAAACAAACTGGTCATTATGACAAGATTTGTCTCATCTAACTTTAGCCACTGAAAAATGAGTATCTATTTTAAGTGTGCCCAAAAGACTGTTTTTCTTCATCTATGCTGGCTGGTCCCTAAGTCAGATTTCTGTCACTTATATCCCTGCAGTGCCCTGGACATTACACCCTCCTATTGGCAGCATCACAGCCAATAAATTAAAGAAGTCACCCAGACACCCCCTTGTAGCTGGAAAAAAAAAGGGCATGCTCTTCAGGAGACCTTATTTGTCCCATCACAGGAGAGGCATCTGGGTGGGTCACCATGAATGTCCCTCTGGAAGCCTGGGTCTCCTTCTAACATTGGAGGGAACACAGACAAACTGCAGAGAAGGGTGCTTCACTTTTAGGTAGCTATGGATGGCTGGAAGGAATCACTTTGTTCATCAACGGTTGGGAAGCTGCTGCTGCTACAACTTTTTTAGTGCATAGCCTATTAAATCTTAAAACAAGCTTCTCCCATATGTTGCACTTGTTAGACTACTCTAAGAGCTTTCAATTATCCATATGGATCATGAAATGAAAGGCAAAATAACTCCCTAGATGCAGGATTCTCTAATTATATATTGCAGTTCTTTATTAGGGAAGTTCATGGCCCACATTTGTTTGCCCTTGCTTTCATGTTTCTTTTTAGGTTCTTGCAGGTAAAGGTAGGTGGTTGCTTCTAAAAGGACCGAGGTACTGAAACAAACTAAGGGTAAGCTGTGCTAATATGGTTATACCTTACACCAGTTCATTCAGAGCAGGCAGTTTCTTCATTTTCATTTTTCTGTTATCTGATCACACAAACAATTCCTAGGTTCTCCAGCAGCATTTCACTTGCCCAGCCTTTTTGATAACAAATGTCCCTCACTGTGCAACACAAAGGTCACACAACTAAAGTAGCCACCAGTGAACATAGTGAGATGTTCACAATCTGACAGTAGTACTTTGTCTGCATTGCACATCTTGAGAAAACTGGGGTTTATATTTGATGGTGTAAACAACAGATACTCCTTTACATAGCAAAGGAATACAAGTTCCTGCATAGCACGTGTGCAATGAGGTGAAAGTAATTGTACTGTTCAGGCACAGTGGGTTTTATGCCTATGGTTTTGCTGATAAATCTCAATAGTCATTGCTCCAAAATCAAGCTTTCCTCGTGAAATAAAAAAGAGAAATTTTTCAGATCTGAGGTTTCATTTCTGGTCTTACAGCTGTGACAAATGCCCATCACCCTTCATATGGAAACAAAGGAATAATGAGTTAGCACATATGGAAAAAAAAAATAAATTCTAAAGAGCAAGATCTTAAATCTAATACTGAAACACCGTGTCCCTGTGATTTCTGTTGCAGAGTGATTTTTGAATTCAGTTTATGCAGCACAATAGCAACAGACAGTGCACTGGAATGGAGAAGGGGGTTGCTATGCTGAGATGCTGCAAACTAGCCTGCAGATGCTTTCTGAGGTCCAAAATAAGAACACTCCAATACTTAAGAGGGAGGCTTGTTTCAGAGGCACCAAAATTGCTCTGCTGGCTACAGTTCATTGACACTGTGCAAATACTTTATGTGTAAGGTGGTTTATACCGTGTTCAATTTTGGAATGCCCTAATGTAACGCAACTTGAGCTGGGAAGGAATCAATTTGAGATTTTTAGTATTAGGCATTTTCTTTGGTAGTTACCGTCTCTGTGTGTGACCTTCTGTCAAAATACCAAAAAGTGTAAAGTAGAAATCAAATCCATACTTATTTAGCAAAACCACGAATGTCGTAATATACAACCTGAAAAAGGAGAATAAATCAGACTGGCTTCTTTTCATAGGGATTGTGGTCATATGTGTTGAAACAACTGTCAAGTACAGATTTTTAAAAAGCATGCAGCATCTGGCAGCTCCTCTCTAAGCAGACAAAGAAAATTGTAGAGGTTCCTCGTGGCTGTATGCAGGGGAAGTCAGGATATCTTGTGTTTCCTCAAGCCATCTGAAACAGACAGGCTCTTGAAAATATGTGAAAGAGTCATTTCCCCATGTAGGTAAGGTTTAATGTCAATGTGCCCATCTGTGTGAGAAGCACGGCTGAGTGTGAGCGACTAATACGTTTGCCAGCACAGCAACTGAGATGTCTAATTTACTGCTGTGTGGGCTGTCTGGGTATCTCAGCCCTGCAGCCTTTTGTTCTTCCAGATGCTCATCACCTCCTGAGAGGTGCTAAGACACCTCATTTGTCAATGGGTGCTTGACACCTTGCAGAAAGTGATCAGTGCCTTGTTGGGTTTGACCGACAAGTACTGTAAAATAAAGGTTATCCATCCTTTTGCTTACAGACACAGCTATCACAAGTCTACTGCCCTTGAAAGAGCCACTGTGATCTCTGATGCGAGCAGTTTAGAGGACGAGTCATCACTCACTCTGATGAATCTGCTGCTGGAACAAAGATTCACTGTGAATAAATAGTCCTTTTAGCTTCTCCTCCTCCACCATTTCAAAGCTAGAAATATACTTTTTTTGGAAGAGACATAATGGAAACGAACTGAATGACACCAGCTTGAGCATCTCCCCACACAGCTTCAGGCATGGGGAAATGCCCAGCTGGGTCCAAGGGAGGCTGTGGAGGTCGGCCTCATGCTTGGCCTCCTGTCTGTCTGCCCCTACCTGCATGTGTGTGTTGGTTTGTGCTGGGGTCATGTCCCTGGCATGGATGGAGCACTACCTGACCTGCATCAGACTTTGCTTCTCTCCCTGGAGCTCCTGGGGGCTTTCTGGCTTTCTTTTACCTGCCAGAGACCCAGAATGTGTGTAGCACCAACTCAATTGAAACACATCACCTGAGGCAAGGATCAGCTGGACTGTCTCCCCATATCAAATAGAAACTACACCAATAGCTTGTACCATGCCAATTAAACAAGTCAGTGCAGCTTTCAGAAACAAAACAGATGCTGATGACCTACAAGGAGCATTCAAAATGAGCTTGTTTGCCAACTTGTGTTGCTGTTCCTTTGCTGATTGTAAGGAAGTATTTCTTCTAAGTGAGGAAACAAGCAGGTATATTTATTATGTTCTCCCTTCTGCTGCAGGTTGTATGGCTTTTCAGCATCAGCCAGTAGGAAAACCATGGTGTTCTCTGCAAAAATGCTGACAAAGAGGTAATTTATTTTCTTTTTTTCTTTGCCCTCTTCTTGCACTCTTAGCCTCAAACAGTGGATGAATCTAAGAATTATTTCAATAACTCAATAGGGATACAGAGCAGGGTGTTGCTTCCCTGCCACCAGCGCCTCCAGCAGAGCCAGCTCCTCCTCCTGGTGTGCCACCACTTGCAGCATGTCTGCATGGGAGTGGCCATGCTGCAGCATGGTGACTGGGACCCCAGTGCCACCTAACTACATGGTATTTAGCGTCTTTCTTTGGAGGGTTATCTCCATACAGAATTTCATAGGATTCAGAAGAGGACTGAACTGAACTAAAGGCTAGCAGGGATTTCCAGAGCAAAGAAGAAAAGCCAGTACATGTGTCTTGTTAGACACATCACTAGTTGTGTGATCCACAACTGGTTGTGGGCAAGCTATATGATTTCACTGAGAATTATCTATATTACAGTAGTGTCTAAACCATCACCAGTCAGTGAGAGGGGTCTGGCCAGGAATATCACTGAAAGCAAATTGGTTTCACTGCATGACTTGTTCTGCAGTCCTAGAGGAGCTCTCAGATTTCTTTGCAGTCTCCCAGTCACTTCAGTGTGCCCCTGGCTCTGCTGCTGCTGGCGAACAGGCTGCTGAGCCCTTCTATTTTTTTGATGTACCTAGCTAAAAACTGTAAGTTTGGTCTACATGCACCGGCTGAGATGAGAGTCTCTTTCTTCTTCTAGCAAACATTTCTGCTGCAGATTGTATGGCTTTTATATAAAGGCAGGATTATGCTCAGCCTGTCTCTCAAAGCACTTGGAACATGACAAACTAGAAGGGAAACTGCTATAATGGAAAGTGCCTAGTCAAAATTTGTGCAGTAGATGAAATACTGAGCAGAAACATTAGCCAGGTATCCCGGTTCTTGTCATCACGGTTCTGCGTTTTGGCTACAACCACCCCTGTCAGCACTACAGGCCTAGGGAGGAGTGGCTGGAAAGCTGCTCAGCTGAGAGGGACCTGGGGGTGTTGATTGATAGCTGGCTAAACATGAGCCAGCAGTGAACCCAGATGGCCAGGAAGGCCAACATCATCCTGGCCTGTATCAGGAGTTGAGTGTCCAGGAGAACCAGGGAAGTGATTCTACCCCTGTATTCAGCACTAGTGAGGCTACATCTGGAACACTGTGTTCAGTTTTGGTGCCCTCGCTACAAGAAGGACACTGAGACACTAGAGTATGTCCAAAGAAGGGCAAGAAAGCTGGTGAAGGGTCTAGAGCACATGTCTTATGAGGAGCGGCTAAGACAGTTTGGGTTGTTTGGCTTGAAGAAAAAGAGGCTCAGGAGAGACACTATTTCTCTCTACAACTACCTGAAAGGAGGATGCAGTGAGGTAAGGGTCATCTGTTCTCCCAAGTAACAAGTGATAGAACAAGAAAAAATGGCCTTAAGTTGCGCCAAGGGAAGTTTAGGTTGGATATGTGGAATAATTTATTTACCAAACGTATTATCAGGCACTGGAACAGCTTGCCCAGGGAAACAGTTGAGTCACCATCCTTGGAGTTTTTTAAGAGTCATGTAGACATAGTGCTGAGGGATATGATTTAGTTGAGACCTTTTCAGTGTTAGGTTAATGATTGGACTAGAACATCTTAAAGGTCTTTTTCATTCTAGGAAATTCTGTGATTCTGTGATCACATGTTCAAGTATACCTGCTTCAAACTGGGTAGCAGGTGGATCTGCGTATTTATTCATACCAGTGACAGCTGCCTCTTATGAAATATGCTCAAAAAATTACACTGCTAAATTAAATATACTTTGGAGGAATTTCTGGCCCCTGACTGAGCAGCACTTCAGCCAAGGAACAGCTCCAGCAGCAGCTGTTCATGCTGAATGATTAACATCACCTTCCTTGAATTTTGCAAAGCTAACAGCATACAAGGACCTACCAAAGGGACAGATGGCACCATTGACTTCTAGTCCACATTTGCCCTTGATTTCAACTGATAATTCTACCTAAAAATAATCACTGTATCTTGGCCCTGGCTTTGGAGGATAAAGATGCATAGATTTTTCAAGATATAAGAAGCTAATTCAGTATTCTAATGCCTCTTTTTGCATGAGAACACATCACTGGGTTTTACCTAGTGATTTCCGCATCAAGATCCTGACTTTTGGTCAAATCACAAATTATACTGCTATATTATGCATGCTAGTTGAGTGTTTCTCACTACAGTTGGAATTAAACCCTGGGAGTGGGAGTCTTCCTCCCCAGCCCCTGTCCCTTCTGAGTGAATGTGGTTTGTCCCAGAGTATCATAGATTATTTTGACTCCTTGCATATGTGATAGATTCTAGCTGCTCTGCACCTTCCACTTTATTAATCAAAATCAGCACCCTGTGAAGGAGGATTAAGCTTAGAATTTGCTTTCCACTGTGTTGCCCATTAAATCTGCATGAAAAAAGTACTGCTTCTACTCAAGAAACATAACCCTGGAGATTGATACACTGGATTCCTGGGCATGCACTTAGAATGAGGTACTTAAGAGTTCTGCTGTGGTTGACCTGCTGCATTTTTAATAAGGGAATTCAAAGTCCTTATTTCCAATCATTGTTTTGTAAGACTATTTTGCAGTGAGCTGATCCAAATTGTTTTACCTCAACCTAAAGCCTTTTTGGACAATACCAGAATGTAGTGCAATGTACCAGTGAGACAGACAGAGGGACAAAGGTGAGGTCCTCAAAATGAAACGGAGAGAAACAAGAAACTGATCTGTGGAGGTTACATATGGTGTTAAAATCCCACAGTCAATTGTGGGAAATCAGGGGTGATGCTGAAGATGGTAACTGAGCGGCTTGGCTGCAAAAAAAAAAAAGAAAAATCAGAATTCAGGTGTTGCTTGTACTGAGAAAGTGAGATTTTGTTTTTGTTTTTTTTTTTCTCTGACACATAGTCATAGGGATTGGGGTTTGCTCAGCAGAGGATTTGCTGCCCTGTAGGGCTGGCACTGTATGGGTTGCTGGTAACTCTACTACCCAGGCTACCTTGCCAGAGCTTTTCCTGAGAAAACTGTTCTTGTGGCCATGACACTGAACAATAATAAGAAAAAGCTTTGTGCACCACCAAAGTGATGTGTATCTATCTACTTTGTCAGCTTGGGTGAGGAGATGCCCTATTTCTGAACCAGACAGAGCCTGCAAGTGTCTGCCAGCAGCAGAGAGCAGAGCAGGCGAGCGGCCACATGCAGGGGAGCCCCACCATGCCATTCAGTTGTCACGAGGCAGGCATTTTCTCGTGCCTCAATGTAGACCAAATAAATAAAGTTTCTATCAAAAAAGCGACTCACTGCCATGAGGGAGAAGGATTGCAGTTGTCGATACAGCAACAAAACAGGACTTGTAGGAAATCTGAGGTGGTGTCCCGCCAAGTGACAAATGGTGATAATTGCTTCTGCTGCTGCCTTCTTCCCAGGTTGGTGAAAGGCAAAGGTCTGTTTTCAAGGCCATTACATCTTCATGTGGCCATATTATTCTTTTTCCTTATTTCCATGCCAACCATGTGAAACAAGTTCAATTCATTGCACAACTTTTACAATTTGGTTTGCATTTTTTTATTCAGTCTGTTACAAAATTTTGTATGGAATGAGCATCGATAGGGCAAAAATTACACTTGCCAGAGGTAACAGCTGTTATACTTGTGCTTGAAGAGGAAAAAAGAAAATCTTTTTTTGTGATGACTGCCAACAACTTCTTCATGCTTTTTGCATAAGAGTGAAACAACAGCTGGTATAGACACGCGTTCCTCTTCCTCCCCATCTTGCATTATTAGCAACTGTTAGTGCAAGTCAAAATAATAGTCATTTACTGGTAATAAGTAATTTTATCTGAAAACAGTTAATTCTCTACATGTGTGAACACATTCTCAAATGGAAAGATACAAATTAGTCACGGTAATTTTATTGAAATAAATGAGGTTTTAAGCTGTTTGGACTAAAATTTGCACAACATCTGATGTTTATAGCTATAGAAATAAAAGAATCATGATATGTTCATCAAATCATTTGAATGAGAGGTTAGAAACTTCTAATGCCCTATCTGAGAAACTGGTAATGTGACAACACTCCGCATTAAGCAATTGCAGCATTGCAGTTGATATGAAGCAAGACTGTTGTCATGTCCTCAGACTGAAGGACAAAACACGACCAAAACACACTTTGTTGTGATTGAGAAATCCTTCTGGGGCAGAGAAATAAAAGACAATACCAAAGGGTTTGAAACCCAGCATCAAGAGCAGGTGACAGGCAGCACTTGGCCTGACTCAAACAATGTGCTATTGATGAGCTGCTCCTCCAGCCACCTGCATTCTTCACTCCTTGCTCCTCAGAGAGAAGCAGGACCAAAATACCTTTGATTTCATCATTTCCACTCAGGATAATGTATGACTGCTTCCTCAACTCAAGGAAGAGGGGAGGAAATAAATCCATGTCCTATATGCATTTTTTTTTCCAGGATCTACTTTAACTGCAGTAGCAGTTGAAGGAAGATGACATTTGGTTTACATGAACAGAAGAAATTTAGATAAACGGGTAAGTTTCGGGCAGCATCAGAACAGACTTTGTCTTACAAAGGAAGACCAGTTAGTACACTTTTTCTCAGTAGCCTTTCTAGCCAGGAATCATTTATCCAATCTGGGATAATACAGAGACAGACCAGGTCTAAACAGAGCCCTGGCCAGCAGTCCCAGAGGACTCACAGCCCAGCAGCAGTGACTAGCATCACCCCTCTTCAGAGAACAAACACCATGCTTAGAGCAAGGATGATGCCTGAACATGCAGAGCTGTCCTCTGATACCCATCAGAGCTGATGTTAAAGGTGCTCCTTCAGCCTTAGCCTGAAGAGATAAGTCTGGGGGTAAATTTCCTGGGTAGGGAGCATTGGCCCTACCATTGCCTTCACACCATCCTGAACTCCCTCCTCAAAGTCCCCAGTGACCTTCTCAGCCACCTGCATGTAGCTTTCCTATGTCTTGTTGTCATTGAACCTTATATGAAGCTCCCCGTCTGACCTGGGCTGACCTCCCAAGTAAGCTGATCTTGCCACAGACCCTCTGCCCTAGTCTAGGAGCTGACCTTTTTGTGCCTTCCAGAGGGTACAAGGAAGTTGCCCCTGCGTTTACCTCCTCCATGATCTGCTAAAGGAAGGAAATTCAGCTCATTTTTGGTCTCCTACAACATCACTTGTTTTTAGAGCAGGAATTTCCATTAGTTTCCTTTCCTCTGCTGGCTTATATCTGCAGGCTGTTTGCCTGAGATTGCAGGCTGCATGCTGGGTAGGTGCATAATGGAAGTATGCAGGGTACAGGCTTGCACCTCCCAGGGTGGCAAAATCCCAATTACAGCATCCCAGAGAGCCTGAAGCTCGAAACCTCTAAATAGAGGGAAAATGCTGAGATCCATTTATAAAAGAAGCAGAGGAAAAGCCCAAGAGGGGTGGCAAGAGATGGCAGAGCATTGACCCCACACAGAGCCAAGCCACAGCTCAGGAACTGACAGCTCAGGGGGGGTCTTAAGGATGACACTGGACTTGCTGACACAGACCCAAACAACACACATGTCAGAACAGTTCAGAAACCTTGGAGGAGATTGAAGAGAGGAAACTGCTTGAAAGAGTCCTCCACATAGCCAAATTGATGATTAAAGGAGTGGAATGTCTCCCTTATGAGGAAATGCTGAGGGAGCTGGGTCTCTGTAGCTTGAAGAAGATGAGACTGAGGGGTGACCTCATTAATGTTTATAAATATATAGAAGATGAGTGTCAGGAGGATGGAGCCAGGCTCTTCTCAGTGATGTCCAATGTTAGGACAAGTGGCAATGGGTGCAATCTGGAGCATAGGAGGTTCCATGTAAACATACAGAGAAACCTTTTCACAGTGAGGCTGACAGAGCACAGGAACAGGCTGCCCAGGGAGGTTGTGGAGTCTCCTCCTCTGGAGCCATTCAAAACCCACCTGGATGTGTTCCTGTGTGACCTGATCTAGGTGATCCTGCTCTTGCAGGGGGGTTGGACTAGATGATCTTTCAAGGTCCCTTCCAACTCCTACCATTCTGTGACTCTGAATCTGTAAACTCTTCAAGGAGGTTGTTCTTGGCATGAGAAAAGAAGAAAGCCAATGCATATGAATTGAATGGGATTAAATGGTGCAAGGTTTTGCAATCACAGGATGCTGAGGAGGAAGATCTGTGTGGTTTGACCTCTGTCCTGCCTTAAGGGCAGATACTCTCATCTGAGCTGCAGCAGTGGCAGTCTTTACTTGAGCTGTTGGCTAAATCAGACTGGGATGTGTTACTTGGATAACAAAAAGAAGGGAACAGCACAGCAGTACAAACTCGGTTTGTTCTACTCGCCGTGGTAGGTTATGCATTCAGAGGGCAATACCTTGGCAGAGAAAAAAATCTGAAAATACCTGTGAAACAACATCTCCGTCAGAAAACAGGGAAAATGGCAACATTGCTTTATATAAAGAAACTTTCCTGAGTTGCTAAGGCTAACACATGCTGGATGCTGGGTATGAACAGTGCTGAATATCACTGGCTACAGGCCACTAATCTATCTGAGCAGAAAAAATGCCAGCGAAACCAGAGCCTTGCTGAAGTCAGGGAGAATTTCACAATTTGATGTGCCACAATGATTGCCAAGCTTGAGTTCAGCTCAATGTTATTAGCACAGCTCCAGGGCACCCATCTCAGTTTGGGACAGTCATCGTACTTTGCTTTGCTGTTTATGACTTTGTCTATGGATACGCTAATAACCACTTGGGCTTGGGCTCCAGCTTGCTGGCTGCAAAGCAGAGGTTGTATCACACATAAGAGTGACTGCCTGACATAGCTCAGTTGACACCCTCAGAAACATTTCTCGCTGTGTGAGGCTGCCAGGACACAACGAGGGTAAGGTTTCACCCTGCTGGACAGAAGGAAGGATTAATATGTTCAGTGCTGAAATACACATTTTTCTATTTACTACCAGAGTGCTGGTTATAAATTCCTAGCAGAAGGAAGAGAGGATTTAGACTGGTGGCTCCATTGATGCAAATGTATTTTAGTTCCTCCAAACCACCTTTTTATCTCAAGAGTAATGTTTGCTGGTATTTTAAAATTGTCTGTAAGCCTGCCAGAGCCAGCTTCCCATATCTCTAGAAATCCACCATGAACACCATTTTCTTGGTTTCCTCTACTTGAATGCCTTCCAAGTTCGTAGTTAGTGAAAGGACAGGTTTTATGTTCCTGTGGAGATCTGAAATACAGACTTTCTGGTCAAAAGGCAGAGATACTATTTTGGCAGAGGCAGATTTTCAAATCATCTGCAAGGTGCTCTCTTGATGGGGAGAGAGGAGTCATTTTAGGAGTTTCCATCACAGAAAACAGATTTACTCACGGCTGTGTGCCTGAACCTGTCTGCTGTGGGCAAGGAGGACTTTGATCTGGTGTAACATCCCAGGCTGTGTTAGTCCTCTGTTAGGGAGGATGAGGAAGATGAGGATGAGGATGTGGGTGAGGAATAGATTCTCCTGAGGTTACGGAGGGCTGAGTTCCCCTTTGCAGGTGTGATATCCAGCACCCTGTGGGTAGGGGGAGCCTATGGCCAGCTCCTGAGGGTTGGTGGGCACAGCATGGGAGCATGAGGGACTTGTGAAGGTGCTCCCCCTTTCACCACTTGGTCAGGCAGGGGAAACTCACTCCACCCAGATGCGGTTCAGGCCCAAGCAAGGCTGCTGTGAAGTATCCTCATCTTTTCCTACATGGTGTAAAAATGTAGCACATTCCCATATAGCAAAGGGCTTTTTTCTTGTGGCAGCAACACTGCAGAGTGGAAAAAGTTCACCCTGGACAGACATGGTGTGTTCGGTATATTAGGGAAGTCTGGCAGTGACAATATTACATGTAATCTCATAGGGCAAACTTGGGAAAAGCAGGCAAGTAGACTGGAAAGCAAACTGGAAAAGTTGCTTGGAAAGGCACTTGTAATGTGGTAACATAAACCAGAATCAGACCTGAGTGTCTTCCTTTACTTTTCCAGGTTGTTACCATTAAATTGTTCTTGATGTCTGCCCAGTGACTTCGCTCCCACAGAGATCAGCTTGCTGCCTCTGCTTGTAGTGAATGTCACATTCTTGAGCGGATCAGTGTCTGTGAATGCCTTTGCTCACAGAGTGTGGTACCACTCATGAGGAACTGGCAGGCCCTGTCCCTGAATTACTATTGGATGTTTGTGTTTCCCAGGTCACATTACTCATGCAGGGACAGCAGCATTTGGGTTTGAGAGAAGACATCTCTAGAAAAGCCTGCTCTGAGACATTAGATTGGTTCAGGAGGACCCCAGAGGTGGCAAAAGAGAGAATATGAGGCTTTCAGGACTATGCTTGTTTTAAAATGAGCCCCTACGATGATTTGCATTAAAAAGGATTTCATTAATTTGACAAAAGAATCACACACAAGCAATCTATCCCTCTGCTGTCAGCAAATTAACCTAAAGTTTAATTAGTGAAATGTATTAGCCTTTTTCTTTGATGAAATATCACAGAAGTATCTCCTTAAGCCACATTTCAGTGAATCTGGATATCTTATATGTCTTTAGGATATTTTTCTATAACAACTCTGTCTCCGAAGAATATTCAACAGGCTGCAACTTATTTGTGTTACATCTATATCACAGGCCTCAACTGAGTTTGGGACTGCTTTGGCAAGTACTATGAAAAAAAATCCTGGCCTTCAAGACCATTTCCAGAAACAAGAATAGAAGGGAAAACAACCCCAAAAGTGGCGACTAACTTGCTAAAGTTTGTTGGTCAATCAGTGACACCATCAAAAGTACAAAACAGATATTGTTGAGCCCAAGCCATTAGAGCATTTTACCTACCTAGGGAGAGTTCCTCTGTATTTGTTGTCCAGGACACACCATGGTTTGGTATTTCTGCAGAAACATTCAGAGCTTCTGGGCAAACATAAGAGGTTTCATGTTCCAGAAGAGGAATGGGAGCAGAAAGAAGTACAGCTTCCACATGAAGGCTTTTCCTAAAGACTCAAGGGCCAAAACTGGGAGCTTTTTGGCTTTTGCATAAATATATTATGTAAAATATGAACTTTCAAACAATAGCTACAAATGCCCTACGTTGCCTGGAGCTGGTGTTCTATTGTCTTGACTGACTTCTCATCTGAAGCATGGACTGAAGCCAGGCAAAGGCTGAAGTGTGTGTGTCACATAGAGATGGGAATGAGGGCTGGCAAGTGCCATTGTTCTCCTCTTTGCCTCACAGTGAAGAGCGTTCAATTCTGTTTTCAGTTGTCAGAAGAGATTAGACAGCTAAATTTTGGTATCAATAAGTGGTCTGTCTGATCACTTAGGTGCAGAAAATGCATTTCACAGAAGAAACTGTCAGATGCATGATTAAGCCATTTGTGTATAACCACAGCAGTATAGCACATGTTTACGGAAAGTCAGCTTTTGTAAAAAGCACTTGAACAATACAAAAATAATTAAATTAGCAAGAGTCATGAGGATAAAGGATTAATTTTCCCGTCAGGCTGCCAGCAGGGATGAAGGCTGGGTTATCAGCTCCACATAAGAGAGGTCTTTCTAGCAGAACAGCAACACTCAGACCTGTCCCCAGTAACAGCGACAAACAAATGTGCCTCACAGATAAGCGAAAACTAAAATGTGAATGATGGTAGGAAACCAAACAGAAAAACAGTACTGCAAAAGGAGGAAAAAAGGAATGAGCTATTATTTTAAATGCTTACCATTGCAGGACACTTCTGTTCGCTTTTGGCAGAACAAAACGACATTGGAAAGAAAGTCAGAAAAGTGCTGCTTTTCAAAACATTTTAGGGTCAGCTCTATGTGTACATAGGCTCCAGAGGCTTGAGCAGAGGGATATGAAAATGTCCACTGTGATTTTCTCCTAGAGACAAGGGGAATATGTCTTTCCATATGAAAATAAGGGATGATGAAATAAATATCCCAGCAGCATTGTGCTCCCAGGTGAGTTGCCCCAGGGCAGACTGGTGTCCCTGTGGCTGGGATCAGTAGCCACCAGTCCCACAGAGGAACTCAACATGGGGAGAGCCTGTCTCTCCTCTCCATTAACCTCAGTTGATGCTGTTAGGGGATTTAAAGCACATGTCCTGCTCCTGCTCTCCAAAACCACCATGGGGCAGGGCATGTCATGTCAAAGGGCCATGACAGAGAGGATGGACTTGCTCCTGCAAAAGTGTCCAGCACCCTGAAGCACCCCGGGCTCAGGGGCATAGGGCTGTGGACACCCCAGCCTGCAGGCAGGCCAGCTCCCATCTCAGGCCAGTGCCAGTTCTCTCACCCTGATATGCAGCTCCTTGCAGCTGGTATCCTGTCCCAGGACTGACAGTGGCAATAGTTATCTGGTGCAAATATTAAGCAGAAGAAAATAAATGCAGGGAACAGTCTTTTTCTGACAGGAATAGGTAGAAGGGTTTGAGAAGTCTGAACAAACCCCATTCTGGCTGAGGCAGAGATTGGTACCTCCTCCCTTCCCAGGCTCAGCAATAGATGGAGGAGACAGCATCTATGGATAATTGCATACATGGGCTATTTTCTCTCTCATCTGTGAGTCTTTGGGGGAAAAAAGCACAAGGAGGAATCATCAGGGATAGTCTGCCGAGGCAGGGAGCACTTCGGAGCATGGCCACGGCTCACACTCGGCATCCACTCCCTGGGGAAGAGACCATCCCTTCCCACCTGCCATCCTCGTTGCCTCTAGCTTTTCTGTTCCTGACTTCACACCCAGCAACCACATTCCCAGGGTGCTTCCACATGGAGGTTTGAAATAAGGGAACAAAAGGAAAACACCTTTGTGGTGCTGATGTGAAATTTGTGGGCCATGCAATGACAATTCTGCTCGCACCCTATTTCATCTCTCCCTTACTTACCTTTGCCTACGCAGGGCAAAGGGTCCCACTTTCCTGAGTGCTGTACAGGCACCAGTGCAATGGGACCCAGCTTCAGCTGGCCACTCTGCTCTGTAGTAATGACAACAATTCATAATACGAGCAAAGAAGGGAGGGTATGCCCGGGAGGAAGCCAGCACGAGCTTGGTAAGCAACATCACAGAGGCTTGTTTCTGGAAACGGTAAGTTATAGGCTAGCACAGCTCTGTGTTTTACATAAATTTTATTGTGTTTTGGAGAAAATTGTGTACAGTCAATCAGGTTACTCCAGCAGCAGGTAGTATGTTTAGTATGTTCAGTCTGGTCTTTTTCTTTCCAGCTACTCGCATAATTCTTAGCAGGATTTTATGCTCTAAAGGTTATTAGCTAAAACTATCAGCATTTGTGGGAATGTCTTTTCCTACTGGGGTTAATGACTTCTTTGGGAAAATTCCTAATTATATTCAGAAATAGAGACGTCCTGTGTTTTTCTGAAAATTCAATATCTCTGTATCACTTCCTAATATGAGTATCTGAAAATGTTCTCCGTAGACAAAATGTACTGCCAGCGTTTAAGAACATTTTCTTCAACACAGCTTTTTATTTGTTTTCATTTTTGTCATATATCACCATCTCAAGTCTTTTTATGAATAACAATTGAGTGGTTTTGAGTGGACAAATTTTTGTTCTGAAGAGAGCTCTGGATTTGGGAGAAAAAAAGTTTCTAATGGAGCTGGAATTGCTTTAACAAAATACATTAAAAAAACCCCACCCTGATAGCTGAAAATTACTTATCTGACAGTGACGAGATTATTGCTTAACACAGACATTGTTCTTGTGAGTGCCAGCTAAAGACAATTCCATCTCCACATACTTCATATCACCTCTGTGCCATGGCACATTGCTCCCAGCTTTGTGCTGACACAAGTATCCTCTTATTGCATTATGGTTCTGGGACCTAAGCTGGCTTTTGGACAAAAAAAATGGGCTGACTTATTTTCCTGGCAAAAGAAACCCCTACTGCAGTTTAAAGTGTGGCAACACCTAGGGCAGTGCCAGCGAAGTGAGGGCACATGTACTATAGCATGGAGGCAGGAAGAAGCATCTGTAGAAGTTCTATAAATTGGAATGGCTGCTGAAGATTTTTTCTGAAGTTGCAGGCTTACTTTCTACTTTTCTCTATCAGTTTTTAGCCAATGCCTTTTCTCTGATGTCAGTGCAGTTATATATCAATTTTCCACAGGTAGAACTCCACTGACAAGCAAGCATGTTGTCTGGGGAGTCGCTTTGCTCACAACTATCAGCAATTTCCCCTGTAATTAAAACCAACTTCAGTTCCAAATTGCCTTCTTGTCTGTTACAACCCCCGGGTATGATTTGTACAATTAATTATAGTCAGACCTAACATTAAAACAAAGAATTGAAAAAAGCCCTACAAAAAGAAATCACAGGGTCCATATTTCAATCATTAAAAGACAAAAGGAATCAAGGCTTTCCTTGATTTTGGATAGTCCGTAAATGTCTTGAGATAGTACCTGAAAGAAAATAAGCAAGAAAGTGAACCTGCATACATGCAAGAAGACGTCACAGTTTCAATACAGATCTGCTGAAGAACCTTAAGATCCCTCCGAGCTGCTCCGCTTTGTAACCTCTGTGTGTTACTCTGCAGAAGAGTGTTCTGAAACTATTTATACCAGATTATTTAATTGAGTGAAAGCTGATAATACTGCTGAAGTTCCAACAGACCTACAGTAGAAACTTTAGGATTTCAGAGCAGGGGACCATATCTACTCCAAAGGACTGCAGAGGTTGCAAGGGAACCCTTAGGAAAGGTTCACATTTACAAGGCTCAGTGAAAAGGTCTTTAACACAGCAGAAGCAGTGATGTAACTCATGTAGGATTAAATGACTATCAGGCTTGCTTGACTCAACAGGGCTCCAGCTGACTGCCTTACTTTCACCCAGTCACAATTAAGCCGATACACATCTTGTACATAGTATTAAATTTTGATTTTGTCTTGAATCCTGGCCTGTTCCTCTGCCCCTCCCTATCATTTTACAAACTGCACTCCAAGAGCAAGCAGCAACATATAGCAAGAAACACTTGATACCTGTGATGGTGATAAGCACGTGGCCCGATGCAGCAAAGAGTAAAAAAGGCAAAGGCGAAAGCTGGTAGGGACCAGGTTGCTATGGCAAAACCAAACCATTCCACAATTTCTCCAAAGTAGTTGGCTCCAGAAACGTAGGTGAACAGTCCCCCTGCATCAACAGACAAAACATAATATTTTTACAGTCATCTTATGTACATAGGAAGTTATTTGCCATACAGTCAGCAGCAGAATACACTGCCTTTCTTACTCAGAGCCCATAACAGCAACCCAAACTCTCTGCCCTGAAGCCAGTGGAGCTATGCCAAACTACAAGGAGGTTCTTGTACAAGACTCTTGTCCACCTACAAGAATCAAAACTAATTCTAACACGGAGGCTTCCCGCACTTAGAATCATAGAATGGTAGGAAGGGACCTCTGGAGATCATTGAGTCCAATGCCCCTGCCAACACAGGAACACCTAGAACAGGCCACACAGGAACAGATCCAGGAGGGTCCTGAAAGTGTCTAGAGAAGGAGACTCCAAACCCAGGAAATTCCTGGATCCTAATCCATATTGCTCTACAGAGATAGACATTTCCTGGTTCAGCTCTCTGGCACACAGCCACTCTTCCTCACCAAGCTCCACCTGGAAGGAGATGGAAAGGAAATCCTGCACCTTGCATCCTTGGTGTTATTTTTCCCCTAAACTTTACAATTTGAATCTCCCTTTTGCAGGGTAAGAAGTGTTGCCGCTTAAAGGCGTAGGAACCTGGTTCCGAAAGCACACGGCTACCGCCCTAATAACCGTGCAGTCCATCTGCACCTGACACC
>JANHFX010017007.1:65729-92125 GCA_027560015.1 Chloroceryle amazona | reverse complement strand
TAAACAACCCCAGCTCCCTCAGCCTCTCCTCATAGGACTTGTGTTCAAGTCCCTTCACCAGCCTGGTTGCTCTTCTCAATATAATGCATATAAAAAACATATAATAAACATATAATGCATGCACATTGTATTATAGGGAGAAAACCAATTATATAATTACTGGTAGTAATTTCATAAGATGTGCAATCAATTGCTCTTCAGCTATGATATTTTAAGCTCGTTCTCTCTCACATTGTGGGCAGACATACAAGGGCCACCATATTTGTTGGACTACTTGGGGGTTTTCTTTGGAAAACATTAATATCACCCATCCCTTAATTAAAGGAATAATCATTAGTAAAGATGCTGAAGCTTCCTTTCTTACGGTTTTCTGTATTTAAGAATTCTTCAACATGTATTCTTGAGTTAGGGACAGAAACCATGTCTACTCAGATGACTGTTCTTCTTGAACCTTCCTAAACACCTGTGCTGTTGAGCAAGTGAGGTTTTATGGATTCTGGAGCAGCTTATGGTTGCAACATCATTAAGATCTCATGCTCCCTTGCTGTAGTTCAACCTTCATCTGTTATGCTGAAGGGCCTGCATTTATTTTAAGGTGAAAGAAGTTTTTCTTTGGCACGTGAAATGCAGGAACAGGTGAAGTAGAGATCTTGCGAATCTGTGTGATTTCAAAATCTCTTGCATGCTTGTCTATACTTGATGACCAAAACAGTCTTTTCTAGGTTCTTTGTTTTTATGCAAAACCCATGTGGGCATCTTCTTTTATATACTAAGATGGAAAATCCTAGCAAGTCCCTTCATGCTCACATAACTCGGTCTATATCCACTCTTTGACATGCTTTTTATGCAGCCATAATTCTTCTGGGACACAACAGAGATGTCTGAAAGCTTAAATGGATCTAGTACAGACTAGATGCTCTTTTGTGTGTCAGCTATCACTTGCATCTCTCAGCTTCAGTCATTCATCCAGCCAAACTCAGTCTGAACTCCCATATGGAACATTTCTTCTAAGCTTCTGAAGATGTTCAGGTTTCATGCTTGTCTCCCAACCCTATCTCTGGCCTAATTCATGAAGATGTTATTTGTTTTTCTCATGTCATAGCTGGCCTACCTATCCTATCTGGAAAGATGAAACACACAGATATTGAACAACATTTGTTTGTTTTGTTTGGTTTTTGTTTTTTTCTTTTAGTTTGTTGTTTGTTGTGGTGGTTTTTTCCCCAATACTTATTGAAATTTTACAAAGGAAAGACAGGAGAATATACCAAACAACATTAAATGATACCAAGTCCCATGACAATGCATTTCAGCTGTATTCAGCTGAACAACCAAACTTGCAAGTGTTTGTTTTAATACAAATCTTCAGCAAGTTCTCATTTCATATTTTACTCCACTTCTGCAAGCTCATCTGCAAAGAGAAAGTCCAGAGCTCAGTGGAAATCTGCTGGTCTAAGTCACCTCTGGGACCTGCTTGCAAAGCCACAGCCCCATTTATAAATTAAACTATTTCAATGAGAAAATCATATTCCATGCTATTACTATCTTAAGTCACAAAAAATCCAAATTTACTGTTTCCACTTTTAGAATTACAACCTATATTTAAAACTAGAAAGTGATTTGTCATCAGAAACAATATGCCAATATCTATTCTGATGTGCTTTTTAAAAGTGACTGACATTTTTTTTTCTTAAAAGCCTTTCAAATTGATTATCCTTTTCATTCTGGAGAAACCCAGATGCTTTCCCACCTTTGAACAGACTAATATTTGACAGGCAGTGGGAATACACATTTTTTAAGAGGCTTTTACAATCCCTGTCCAATGTAAAGGTAAATGTTAATTCCTCTGCAGGATTGTTCCTTATTGTAGTTGGTTTTACACCTTTTTCCAGAGGTGGCTTGCAGCTGCCCACTGTATGTAGTGTTACTTCAGACCACCTAAGGAGAGGATGTATACAGGCCCACCCCTGTGAACTGTCAGTATTCCTGATGTATTAGCATATGTTGATGTCCCAGCTGTCTTTCTACTCATCCATATCAGGCTGTTGCTTCCCTGGCTACGAACTGGCAATTTTCCTTCTAGTTTAGGCTTCACAAGAAATAACACTAAACATCAACCCTTCTGCTTTTAAAGACAGCCTCTCTTCTGAAGGCTATCATGTTGTACTGCCATTGATGCCAGCAACGCAAAATAAAGAATAAGACTCTAAAATGAGTTCAGCTGTTTGCAGGGTCCAGTTATATCTGTAGATCAAAAAATAGGCAGCTTTTCATACCCGAAAGCCAGTCTTTCAAAGATATTAGAGTCCATAAACAGGGAGACAGACAGTTGCGTGTGGGCATGCTGCTCCTCTTGTGTCTCTGTTTTCCTTGGCTCAAGCTAGTCAGATTTTAATTGACAGTGAAACTGAACCCCCCAAATGCTGTGTATTTGTTTTCAAGCAGTGAAGAAAGCACCTTCACTGGATTGGTACTCAGTACAGAGCTGCTGTTTCATTTTGGGGTAATGCATTCCCTATTATACTTATTGTTCTGCGTTTATTCTATTGCCTGGTACTGTAATACACTGCTCTCAGAATGCTAATGGGATTTCATGGGGCTGCCATCACCAGCTTGATTTGTAACAGGAAGCCAGGACAATAAGGGCTTTGAGAAGATTAATGTGAGAAATGCATGCCTCTGTAGAGGGGCATCAATGCAAAATGAAAAACAACACTGTCTTCCATTGCTTGTTACTGCCATCTCATTTTCACCACTAAATAACTAGTGCATTTCTCTCCACAATGAACACCAACAAAAGGAAGATAGCCTTTATCAACAATGGGCATACTATAGGAGAGGACAGAGAGGGCAGCATTCTTCTCAGGCACTTTGTATTTTCACCTGTCATCCTCGCTGCCCCCAAGACCTCTGTGTTTAAAGAAGCTCCCTCCAATTTTACCTCATGGAGCATCTCCTGACAACCTGGAACTTTCTATCAGAAAATTCACAATGGGTTAACAAAGGCTCTGGCAGTTTAGGAATAGATTTTGACATTTACATACTCTAGTAAAGCTATTTTGTTTGCTACCGTAACTTAAATAATAAACTGTGTTTGGTAGCACAGAGCACACAACTGTGCTGTTGACTTAAAAACAGCCAGCCAGAGGCCAAGTTAGGTGGCATCAGGAAATGAATTCTTAATTTTCACTGGACATACATTATCATTTCACATGCTGATCAAAAGTCACTGGCTGGTTTCTGAGTCATGCAGTGTTCCTGCATTAATATGGAAATTCAATGAACTAAAAGAAGATAAGTATTTTTATTAATTTCTGTCTTATATATTTGCATTTCAATTATGTTGTTATTTCAGGGCAAAATTATAGCCAGAGATGAGAAAAAAAAAAAGGGAAGAATGATCAATATGAGGTAATTTCCCTTGCTGAAGGCCAGTTTCATTTTTCAGGAGCCTTTGGCACCTCACATCAGGTGCCATCTGAAACATGAAAACAGAATTAGCTGGTATGGCTGGCATGCAGAAACAGTTCAGAATGTATACAGCCCACAGGCTGCCAGGAGAAAGTTGCATCAATGTGCAGAAACCAACATTATCCTGGGCCATTTATTCAACTCTTTAGGCAGTCCTGAATCTTTGACTCTACCTTCCCCAATGGTGCCCCACAAATTTGGGGTGATGCAACAAACAGCTGTGGTGCAAACCAATCTATCTGAACCAGAACCACTTTCATCCTTAAACAGCTATCCTCATGCTCTGTTATCACGAGGTTGTGTGCTATTTACTGCTTCCAAAGACTTTTTTTTTACCGTGCTATTTCTGGGTTAAGTCTACTTCTATTTAGCTTGGAAATTTCTTAACTCATGTATCTTCTATGCCATTTATCTAATTCTGTCCACATGCGCTGACTCTGCGAAGCTCAAGGAGTTGTACATTATCAAGAAGCAGCAGTTGTATATGGTATGGATTCATATGTCCAGCAACTGTCATAATTTATTGACCCAAGACACACAGCTCAGCTAGCTCAAGTTTGATAAAAGGAGGTATTGACTGTGTTAAATACAACATCATTTTGGAACAGTGCCTGTCTATTCATAAATTAGCATGTAAATAAATAAAAAAGTAATGAGGAATTGTGAGAACATTTCTGTCCCTTGTTACAATAAAGCATGGTGGAAGCTTGCTGTGAGTCCATTTGCTGTTTCTGGTAACAATGCAGTGTGTTGAGGTGTCACATTTCTCATGCAACCTGGAGAAGTATGCATGATAGCAACACCTGTAATCTACTATAGTAGCTCTGCTATGAAAGTAATAAGAAACAGGCTACTTTGTGATATATTTCTTCCCTTAAGTCTGCTAGAGGGATTCTAAATTGATTTAACTGTGACTTAGTTAAACTGGATTAAAGTTTACACTCCATTAAAATATAGTCAACTTATGTACCTTACAGGAATTTTACTTTATGAACAGGACTATGCTTTAGAGATTACTTTTTACAAAAGATTTGTCTTGGTTTTTTTCAGCCTCCTGCAATCTACATTCAAAGTAATGCACAAGGAAATATTTTAAAACTCTGGCAGTTTTGCTGTTCTTCTCCATAGCTCTGATATCTCCACAACTTCTCTCTGTTTACTGCATGCGGGTGCATTTATGTATGACAATTCACTGCTACAGACCTAGGAAACATTTAATTTTGTGAGGGTGAATAGAGAGGTGACAAAGTTTGATGACAAAACCAAGTTGCTGAGTGTAGTAATGATGGAGCTACTTGTGCACAATGGCAGAAGAACTGTATGGGACTTTATACTTGGGGATTAAAATGACAGATTAAATTTAATGAGATAAATACAGACTGATATACAGAGGACCTAGTCTTGCTCTTCTTTTCCCCATGAGTTCATGAGGAAAATATAAAATCTATGGTCTGTGAGCTGACTTTAATGAGTTTAGAATGAGATCTTGAGTTTATAACAGACAGTTGCATGACAATGTCAGCTTAGTGGTCAAAAAAGCACACTAACTGTTATTAGGAGAGTTATTAGGAGAGAAGTAGGAAAAAATACAGAGAATAGAATTTTGCCACTGTATAATTCTATGGTGGGTCCTATAGGTTTTGATCTCAAAAAGGTTGTTGTAGATTTAGAAAATGTCCAGAGACATTTTCTAGGACAAGTCAGGACAATCAGAGAAGGTAGATCTTATACACACAATAATTAATTTACACAGTGGAAATTCTTCACCACAGGATGCTGTGAAAACTCACATTTCACCAAGATAAAATGAAAATTGAACTAGCTACTGGAAGGCAAATACCTGAAGTCTTCTAGAGATGTGAAAAATAACCTTCAGCTCAGAAACTCTACAAGCTGTAAGTTCTAGGAAGCTACAAGGAATTTAGGGGAAGTCTAGCTACATCCGTGCTTTGCACTGAAAGCACTTCTCTGGGTAATCACTTTTGACCCCTCTTAGAGAAAATGTATCGGAGTGGAAGTTCCAACCCACTTAGGCAATTCTTATAAGCATATGATGCACAATGTCCTAATAATCCTCCTAAAGCCCCTCCAAAGAGGAATGGCACAAAATATACATAAAGGCTTAGGCTGTGACACCTCTGGCTGTGATAAAGGTCTGAAAATATTCTAAGAATACACATAAATACTGAAACTCAAGCAAGTCATAAAAAACTGATCATGTCTGAGTTTCTTTAGACAAGAATTTCTCTGAGTTTCAAAAGTTGCTTGAATATTGCAGTTCTAGTTTGGAGTTGTGGATCTTCTGTGTAATATAAATGTTTAACTTTGAAAATAAATTATCCCCAGAAAATCAAGCTAACAAGGATTTGTCAAATGCTTGTCTTTAAGTGAGGAAAAGAGTATATGATAAAGAAAGAATAAACATGTTGAAAGAAGGAGTTTTGCTTTTTAACCATACACAGTTAAAATGTACTCAAGGTTGTGTTAACTTGATTGCCTTGTACGTGAACTTGTGGAGAGGTTTGGTTTTCTGTCAGTTTGTTTCCAAGTGTTATTTGATATATGCCTGGACAGGAAGTATTAACAAATTGAACTCCAGAGATACAGTGTTCCTTTTATTTTTTTTTTTTTTTTTTTAACTATGTATTCAAAGCAAAGTTATCTTTATCTACTAATAATTATTTATATAGCTTCTGTTTTCCTTCTGTATATAACATTTTATTCCAAGACTGCAAAATTTGTAATACCAAGGCACTGAAAATAATATATAGTTTGCATAAAACTGACTAGACAATGTGAAGAATTCTGCCAGTGAAGAAAACTTTTCTGCCCCTTCACATTTTTTTTAAGGAAACAGAATATTTTCCTATAAATGCCTATTTTGACATAGACCCTTTCTTCAGTGAATGTCAGGCAATGAACATCTCACCATTTTGGAAAGACAATGACTACAGTGTCACTAAGAAAATCAAAGGTTATGTTGGTCCTAGAGTTCCTGGTATGTTTGAGTATGCATACGAAATGTAAACCTAAAATAAACATGTTATAATTTCATCTTAGCTTTTCTTAGTCTTACTTTTAAAAGATGAAACATCTGGAAACACATAAAACATCTGGAAAAATCAGTGATACAACCATAGTTCATCCTAATTTGAAAATCCAGTTACTTGTGTTGAGATGAAAGCATGAACTGTATCAAATAAAGGGCTTTGATAACTAACTAGAAGTAGGGTGAAATTGTGGCATGAAAGTACAAAACTGAGGTCCCTATATACTGTCTTCCAAGTACTGCTTAGCCCTTGGCACATGCTTCTTTGATTACAGCGTCCCTGGTGTGCCCGGAACTCTGCTTCAGAGATCCTCATGCAGTTCTCAGGTTAGCTCCTTGTTTCTGGCTCTGCCTAGTATGGCAGAGGACTCCACCCAGTTGCTATCCTCCAAATGCATGTGGCTGCTTATTTGCAGGATCAAATTCTCATCTAAATGCTGAGGCGATCAATTTGTCTCAGAAGAGAAAGGAGCATCCACCACTCCTTAGATAACAAAAGCAATCAGCCAACTTGTGAGAGACTTTTGTTTAGTCCTTGTCACAGCCTGAGAAAGCTTGCATGTCATTTCACACTCCAGTGTATCCAAAGCAAGAAGGGAAAATGCTGATCACCCTCATTGTCCTCCAGTCTTTTAGTCACTAGAGAGGAGACTGCAACTGCAGAGTGCTGTGCTTGGTGAGGTGAAAGCAGAGTGTCTGTCTCTGCACCATGTTAACTCTTCGATAGCTGAAGCACTCGGCACTGAAAAGAAACTAGCACCGTGGTGAGAAAGTTTCCATATTATTATGAGGAGGAAACAAGAATTACAGGGAAAGGCAGAGTTTGTTCATGCTTCTTGCTTTCTTTTGACTCAGTAAAATACAAAAGTACTTTCACCTGTTCACTGAAGCCAGTCTGGGCTGGAGGTTTCAGGGGGGGCATGCCTGAAGCCCTGACTCTGACATCTGCATTTGGATTACTTGAAATTTCAGGCACACCAATTTCCTAATGGCTTGCTCAATTTCCAAGGTAAGATTGTCCTCCTGAGGAGATTCTCTTTCAGTGGTATATATGGAGCAGAAAGTACCTAATTCCAAATTCTGGATCCCACTCTAGAGGCCTGTGTGTTTCATATCATTTACTACATTTACTTGTTTGGTTGGCCTTATTTGGTGATTCATCCTTCTACATATTGCATAAATTTGTATTTTCTTCTATGTGGACAGTGTGTTATCACTGTTTGACGTTCATCACAAATGCATGAATTATTATTTTTTTATTAAAACTACATGACACACCAATTGTAATGAAAAGGACTAAAACCAGAAAGTGAGAACTACTAGCCAGAGATCATCTTGTGTGTCATAATGTAGCAAAAGTGTCTCTGATCTATCAAAGGGATCATTTACACAAAAAGTGTTTGGTTAAACTGCACTTTTAAAGTCTAAAGCTTTTTCATATGTATGCAGTTTGCTCTTCCTTCACTTATGTTAGGAAGTATTGAAATAATTAGCATAGATAGATGTAAAACCAGTAAGAGAGGAAATAAAATAAAGATCATATATATCTTCAAACACTGAAAAATATATCAGACCTAACACATGGTTTAGATACAAGACTGAGTTGCTGTGTCTACTATGCACCACTGAGTTGTGACAGGTGATTATATGTACAGTTATTTAAAAGATCAGGTAAAATGTACACTCATGAAAGATGAAACTTGTTGAATCTTATTACATTTTACTGAATGTTTGAGACAGGGTACATGTTTGTGTGTGGTCAGTTTTCCTATGAATTATACTTGGTCCAATGTGTTAAGTGAGGGTAACACAGGCTGTAGGTTATCTAGGACCTCATTCCCACTAGGTGCTGGGATAGCTGGACTCACTTTGCAGAAACCTCAGAGCACCTTCTCTTCTTTGCCACTTAGATAGTCCAGTATACCATCATCTACATCTTCTCTACAGCTCTTCTTACAGAGGAAATACTGAGGGTATATTAAAGGTTGGGAGACGTAACTTGTAGGAATGACTGGAATGTCATTTTCAGTTGCTGAAGGTAACTGTGTATCCTGAGTAGATATGACTCTAGACAATGTTCCAATCTACAGGCAAAAGGAAATCTGAAACTTGACAAGCCACAAACTCTGCAGATATGTCATTGTAAATATTAATTCCTTCTGAATTTCAGGGATATGAGGAGTGTTACTGTAAAAGATAGAGCCCAGTACTCTAACACCCTTCCTAATATTTCTCTCTGTAAGTAATAAAAGATCTTGAAGTTTCTCCATACTGGTGTAACAATCAAATGTTTTCTACCGTAGCTGCCTTCATCCTTGTGAAATGCTTAGCAAATTGTTATTTCTGGATTTTATACCTCTTTCTGGAAAATCTCCACTCTGTTCATTCATTCCATGTGTGCAGCTGCATGACAAGCACAAAGCACTTGTGCATCCACTGCTCCAGGAGCAGTCTCTTACTGTGTATACTGTTATCTTTTTTGCATATAATCTACATTCTTCTAGTAGTCCTGCATACATTGGTATGGAAGAATTAGAGGGCATTTTTTGATTCTGAAATCTAATGATAAAACTAGATTAGTGCTTGTGCTTTGAAAAAAATCGGTACTAAAAGACTGTCAAGTTTTTTGTAGGGGAAGGTTCTTCTTTACAGACCTAGCTGTGTAGGGCCAGAGTCTACTACTTCTGTTATGCTGAGTGCATTTTACTGTATGAAGTGGCTGTTCAGTTGCTTTTGACTCATCTAATACAAGACAAGATAAAGTCATATGAAAATCTGCCCTTTCACAGTACTCTCCCTGTGCTGGGTTGATCTTGGCTGTATGCCAGATCCCCACCAAGCTGCTGTATCACCCTCTCTCCATCAATAGGACAGAGGGATAAAATATGATGAAAGGCTCATAGGTTGTGATAAGGACAGGGAGATTACTCACTGATTACTGTCACAGGCAAAATGGAAGGTAGCAAAGCACTGGAACAGGCTCTCCAGAGAGATGGTGGAATCTCAGTCTGGAGACTTTCAAAAGCTGCCTGAAGTTGTTCCTGTGTGATCTACTCTAGGCAATCCTGCTCTGGCAGTGGGGTTGGACTAGGTGATCTTTAGAGGTCCCTTCCAACTCATACCATGGTGTGACTCTGTGATTCTGTGACTTGACTTGGGAAAATTAGTTTAATATATTGCCAATTAATCATAACAGAGTGGAATAGTGAGAAATAAGAAGAAAAATAAACCTTACCCCAACTCTCCCTCCTTCCTAAGATCAGTAACACTCCCATTTCTTCTACCTCCTCCTCCAGACTGGCGCAGGAAGATGGGGAATAGGGATTGCAGCCAATTTGTAACACTTCATCTCTGCTGCTACTTCCTGCTCACACTTCCATATGGAGTCCCTGACATGGGGAAAGAGTCCTTCACAAACTGGTCCAGAGTGCGTCCTTCCCACAGGCTGCTATTCTTCAGGAACTTCTCAAGCATGGATTCCTTCCACAGCATGGGTCCCCTGTGGGGTTACAGGTCCTCCCATAAAATCTGAGCATACTTGGGCTTATCTCCATGGGTTGAAGCTTCCTTCAGGACACATTCACCCCATCTGGTGTGGGGTCCTCTGTGGGCTGCAAGTGGAGATCTGCTCCCCTGTGATCCTCCATGAGCTACAAGTGGAACAACCTGCCTCACCACAGTCTTCTTCAGGGACTGCAGGGGATTCTCTGCCTCACATTTTCCTCAGAGGACAAAAAGAGTGTACCTTACACATTTTACCAACTCTTTTCATGCAGCAGATGATGTTATGACAGATATTTGCAATAATTCTAAATCACATAAAAAAAATTATCTGTAATTCCTTATCCATTCCAGGAGCTGCCCTGTCCTTCCCCCATGAAGAATTTCCTCATGGACCTAATTCTGTGCATATATGCAGCATATAATGTATATTCTGTATTAGACTTTAGCTCTGTCTATCCAATACATCTCATGTTTTTTTGCTCATGGTTTTTTGCTCCTCTGTAAAACAGTGAATACATTATAGATAGGTCTCAAGTCTCAAATCAAGCTCCTACAAGAATTCCAGCAAAACTTGTTTGCTGACTATCATGTTACTGTGTTACTTTCCACCTTCCTAAAGTCACCTAATCGTCATGAATTACCAAATGAACATGTAATGTAGAAAGCTTAGCAATTCAGCGTGACCCTTGGTTCAGATTCCTTCCTGCTCTTCAGTTCCTGAATTTTTAATACACCATTTCTTGCCTGAACAGAAAGGTTCAATCTCTCACACAAGACATTTGTGATTATTTTACAATGTGTGTGTTTCCCTCCTACCCCATACACTTTTCCTGTGGTGGGTGGATTTTTTTTTTTCCCCTATTGAATGGCACACACTTCAGAACTGTTAGGATTTGAAATATGTCTTCAGTTATAATTTTACAACAGTGAGGGTACTATATTATTAAAAGCCTGGTTTCTACACAGTATTTGCACTGGTTTAATTTCATAAAGTTGTGATCTGATGGCATATTCTCCTCCAGATTATGTTATAGTATCTTACTGCTTACTGCTTTTCTCTCAAAAGACTAAGTTCCATGGTTTTACATACTTTTATATCAAGCTAAATGCATCAATCCTTGAGGGCAATGTTGCACTTTAATGGTATGGTTAAACACTGCAACGTCTGTGTGTAGACAAACCCTCAGGGCTCAGACAGACGCTAAAGTTACTGCAGCTCAACAAGTTAGTGCACATCAGATGAGCCACAGTAACCGATCATATACATGCACTTAGTCCCAAATGTGAGGTGAAATGTAAGTGCTAAAACCACTTTTTGCTGGGTATTTCTTTTTTCTTACTTAGCCGATACTAAAAGCATGATTAATTTCTGTACTAACAAGAAACAAATCAGACTGAATTTAAAACATAAAGTAGATCACTTTTTAAAAAGTTTAAGGGAAGGAAAGTTCCAAAGGACAGAGCAGCTCCATTTAAAATGAGATACTAGAGGAAAATTACTGGAATGGAACTTGCCTTTAAAATGAGTTTACTGACCTTTCCCTCCCTCTTAATCAACTTTAAACTCTGGATCTGGGATGTACAGCAGTTACAGCATATGTATGCTATGACTCCAATCCATACTTTTGGTGAGGATGTAGATCTCTCATGTGGTGCCTCAGCTTACATGAAGAGACAAATAATTTTTCCCCAATTTGTTCCCCAGCTATGTAAGTCATCAAAGCAATCTTAAAATCAATTGAATCTCTGAAAATGAGCCAATGACATTCCCTCAAGATTAGTGTGACATGCTGAGACTGCTCGCTCTGAGTTAAGACTCTGATCGGAGCAGTTTGCACACATTAGCATTTAGGCAGTGTAACATAGAAAGCCATAAAGCAAAGCAGTACAAGAGTCCATCTTAGAGATTATGACTGTGGTCTTGGTGATGGTGTACACCATCCGTCTGATGATAACTTTGGCTAAACTCCATCTGTGGGCTGAGACTGACACATTGGACAGACAGGCTGAGTGTAACCTTGCCCCCTATGCAGACAGAAGGGGTAATCCTCTCACAATGCAACACATTGAAGAAGGGCCCCTATAAAGAGATTTGAAGCAGGAAGCAGGAAAAATTAGCATCAGTTGAAGCACAAATTGTCTCTGAAACTTAGAATGATCCTAATGGACCAGTGGTTTGGAATAATAATCACTGTGCTGGTAGCAACCTACCCTTAGGCTAATACCAGACCAATTCTGCTGTTGCAGAACCCAAATATCCCTCTAGCTATCCCAGATGCTAACTTAGCCTTTCTTACACTGAATCACAAATATGCTTAAGAAAAAAGATACTTCAAGAAAATTATTGTTTTTACACCATCTCCCTCTGCTTCATGTTCAGTTTTCTGCTTAAAGCCTTCTTAAGCCCTTACTGTGCTGCCCTGTGATCAAGCTTGAAGGAAACAGTGCAGATTATTCCTACCACTAGCAGTGAAGCCAAAACTGTGGGCTGTAGGGGTTTTTATTTTGTGTAATGGCATGTCTTCAATGTACTAGGATCACTGCTACTGTGCATTCTCAGTATACAGTGCAGAAATTTCTAGCTAGAGTTTTCAATCAGTTGAGCCTCTTTTAAAACACTTCAATTTTTCTTCTGTGTTCTTTTTCATATTTATAAATTCAGATATTCACAGGTACTAAACGTTTATAATACATATTCATATGACAACTCCAAACATTATGATGGCTTGTTTAGAGATTGAAAAATGCAGTTTTGAGATGGAATTATCAGTATTATTCAGAAAATGACTTGAAGATGTTATCTGAGGCTGGCACGGCATAGTTGTTATTCTTGCAGAGACATAAATCTGCTTTTTTTTAAATATCAGGAAACTGGGATTTTTTGCAATATAACTGAGCTCAAGTAAAGATAATGGTAAATATGGTAGGATGAAAATGTGATAGAGATATCTATTGACTATGTGTAGAAGTCTGCATAGTTGGAACCAACTATCAAAATAATGTCAAAGCTATTAGGCATGTATTCTGTGATGGAGAAAAAGAAAGTGGTTCATGAAGTTAGGCGCTTCAACACACCATGTGAAATATCTTGATGATTAATTTCTGTCAGCATCAGTGTTGAAGATGAAATGCATTTGTATAAAAAACCAGAAGACTCTATGGTTCACATAAGAATAAAATCTGATCATTCTCATATGAGCCTAAACAACTTCAGGCAGGTTTGTCATGCATATGGGAATAGGAATGAATTAATATTCAAAATTACATGGGGACATGTGGGGATTATTTTACAATAAAAATAATTGTGATCTATTAAAAAATTACAGGCATGAGCAACATTCCAGGTTAATGTCAATCATTACTGGGAAAAATAGTAGCTGTTGATTTAGAGTTAATTATTTTATATGTAGTATATATTTACTCAGTCTTGATCAACATCACAGTAATCTAAATCTAAATATTAAGATGAAGGCTTGAAGTCACATTGAGCTTTGTTATATTCTTCTTCAAGGACTCAAGGGACAGTTGAGGCAGATTATGGAAAGTCATGTGCTGCTTTCCGTCTCCCCTTCCCACATATCAACATTCCCCTTTGGGACTTCCCAAAGAAAAACAGTGTGCCAGGTGCTCTCCACATCTCTCCTCCAGTTGCTGTGATCTCCAATGCAGGAAGCATCAGGTAGGCCAGGTGGCAGCACTAAATGGAGCACCCCCTACCCCAGCTCAGGTGCCCCTCACCTCTGGGACTTTGAGGGAAGGAGGAGCTCATATGATGGTTAGGAGGAGAAAAAAGAAATGCTGTTTGCAGAAGGAGAAATCAGAAATAATTTCCCAGATTTTGAAGACGGGAAGCCTTTCTGGCTAGCTGGGTCTTTTATCGATAATAGAAAGTACAAGCCTGAAGGTGGTAGGAGAAGGAAGACATCCCCCTATGGAATTACAAAGGACAAGGGCTTGAATCTGAAGCCATCGCTCCTTTTGCCTCTTTTCTTACCTCCCACAGAGAAGTGGGTAAAGCGCAGTGAGCACAGTGAGTGTATCTCTTATTGCCACCAGAGAGCTGTCAGATGTCTTATTTGCAACTGGAAAAACAAGGGGAAAAAAAACCCAGCTCAGACACTGCAGCGTGGTGGAATTTAATAGTTAGTATCAGAACCCAAGCAAAATTAATGTGAGTATCAGAACAAGAAATCCTCCATTCATTGCAATTGCTCAAAATCTTGGCTTGTCATTGAGAATATATTTTAGAACCTGGCATAATTAGATGGGGAGCAGAAGCCAAAAGGGAAATTGCAAACCCTGAGAAGAGAGTTAAGAGACTAAAATAATATCTCTTTTACATATTTTGCCATCATTTCAGCAAGTTTATCCAAATTGCATTGGGGCAAATTGATACCAGTGCAAAGCAGCAGCAACTCTACTGCCTTAAAAAGCTACTCTAGACTTGTATTGTAAAACTAAGATCAGAATTTGGCTTAGTGTTTGAAGAGTGTTTTGATCAGATTTGAGTTTCCTGGTATTATAGAACTGAAATCTGCTGAAGAGCTTATGACAGAGCCATCTTCCAGAGTGGCCTCCCTGCAGCGAGGAGTTATTCATTCAGCAAGCATACTTTGACTTTGTCCTCTTTTCCTCCTACCTGGTGGCCATCATATCAGCCCCAGGAGAAAAGAGCAACCTTATTTCAGGTCTGTGTTGTGCTTTTAATTTTATCTACCTTCTCAGTATCTATTCTAATATATCAAATTTTTTATCTTTTCTTATATAACTAGTATTATGTCTACTTGCAAAGGGCTGCAAGAACCCTTTGTTCTGCTTTTAGTTCTGTGTTTAGCAAAGAGGGCTTCTTGGTGGAGAGAAAACACAGAGAAACTGCAGATTTGAATGAAACTACAGGTTTGGGGTGAATGTGACCCCAGCTTTGGTTTCATAATTCTGACACCAAAGCTAGCCAGAGAAAGGTTGCTTTACCATGGCTGTGTTTAAAAGTCACACTGAAGGACCAAATTGCGGGATTGCTACAGCATGTTTTTATATTCTTGTGCTGAAAAGGTAAAGAAGAAAAAATCTTAATGAAATTCTTTGTAGTACACTCAGGCTTCCCCCACTGATGGTTATAGCAGCTGAAAGTTAAAGTTATTACTGACACTTTTTTATTGCTGTTTTCAGTAGTAGGATTTGATTTCTTAATGACTTAATAGCCTTTCATGTTTGTTTATAGAACTGGGAAGGGAAATAACTTTCCAAATATTATAAATGGTTAACTCATTGCATAATTTGTATTTTCCAGACCTGCATGTTGTTGAGTATTCAAGAGACACTATGACTGACAGAGCTGTCTCTTCTTCCAGAACCATAATGAGTTAGTAAAAGTGAGATGAAAATGGCCCATTTTGTGAGAATCTTAGGAGGAGAGGAGGAGAGACAAGTAGTTTCACCAAGGACTGAGTATAAGCCGAAAGAGTAAAATGTATTTCTATATCACACAATGAAAGCTCTCCAGTCCCACACAGTATTTATTGTTTGTGTTACTATTATTTAGAGGGACTGCTAATTTTTCCTTCTTCTGGTTTGTATCCACTAGATTGTTATTTTTGTTCAGCTGCAGCTTCAGAACATTTAGTGATTAAATCTCCCCTAAGGATTTGTTTTTGCAAAGCCTAGCAGTCTATGACATTTTTCTTTATAGATTTGGTGTACTTTGTCTGTGGCTAGGCTAATGAGAGGGATGCTTTCATATTATTATTGTGCACATTAAAGAACATGTATATGATCTCTAGGCTGGAGGATTAGTAGGTGAACTACTTTAGTCAAGGCACAACTATTGTAATAAAATCTTTTGAGTGTGGGGCCTAACCCTGTGGCATTTAGTCTACTGCCATGAGATAAACATCTGTATCCAAAGGAATTACAGTAGAGAAAAGCTGACCAAAAAAAAAAACCAAACAAGAGGCTGGAATGTGATCCAGCATGCATCAGAGCCAACACCCATGTACAGAGGTCCTCCATCCTAGCACACAAAAAACCAACATCAGACCTTCATCTTCACAGGTAGAGGAGTAGTCCAGTCCTGGTGTTTGAAGGTCCCAAAATTATCCCTTCATTGGAAGGTTCTCCAGTTGATTACAGACAGATATGGGGAGTAGGCAGGCAAAGGTAAAAAACAGAAATATGGTAAAGCACCATCTGCACCGTCATTTGTAAAAGTAATTTATGAATATTCAGAGTACACAACTGTCTTGTATTTGTGTCTTACTCAGGGGCCCCAAGAGTCACTCTGTATTAAAGGACTGCCACAGCTGGGCAGTCAACCTCCTTCCTTAAAGTTTCTCCTTCTGCTCCGTCACCAGTGTCACCTGGTGATGGTTTAGACAAGAATCTCTGGGAAGTAGATCCCATTAATGGGATCTACTATATATCTACCTATAGAAAAGGAAAAGGGCTCCAGTATAATTCAGATAATTACAAAGTGCCTCTCTGTAATTCGGTTATTATAGAATATGCAAGCATGTAAGTAAAATGAAACTATTTTATCTTAATGTGTAAAATTTCTCACATAACAGCTAGGATGAAACAGAATCAACTGTATGTTAATAACCTAAATCTATATTAACTAGAACATATTTCATGATTCCTGTAACTGATGCCTGTAATACCCTTTGCTGTTCAGGAGACAAGATGCCCAACTGCAGGGCAGAACTCTGTATCTGTATCATCTCTCTTTCTCAGAATTGTTGTGCAGATATGCTTCTTAGTGTCAGATTTTCCACAGAAGCAGTAACTAACACTATTTTCATTCAGATTACATGGAAACAAAACTGTGAAAAAGATACACTACATAGGACCAGATCTTTATGGATATAGGTTAAGTCTTTTGCATAATCAGTTCCAAGCTCTGTGGGATTGTCATTAGTTTAGGCAAGTCAAGGAAAATAATCTCCTTGGTTTTGCTTTTTAACAACTGTGGGGTAACTCTTGTCTTTTGAGTTTATTGATTGGTTAAGTTTGCTGTGTCTCCCATTTAAGCTTTTCCTTTCTGTAGAAGCACAGCCAGAGGTTTTGGGGACTGAGACAACATACCCTTGGGATAGCTATTAGTCTGTTGTAGCTTTTAAATTCTCCTGGAGCCCACAATTAGAACCAATCTATCTTTCTCTCAAGTGAGAGGCAGACTCTTCCAAGCAATTATTTAATAGTGCTCTGAATTGCTCTCTGGAAGATCTGTCTCTCTACAGAAAAAAAAACAAACATCTTTTCTGAATGTGTAAAATCAGGTCCTGCTTTGTCATAGCCACCTTCAGCACTGACAGGCTTCAGCCTGTGCTGAGTAAGGCAAGAAGGACCACTTGATCTGACACCTGGTGAAGGAAAGTGACACAAGCAGAAGTGCAAGGAGCAGAGCAGTTCAGGTTCCCTGCCATGCTCAGCAGACACCCATCTACACCTGCCAAGGGCTTTGATATGTTCCTGAGTGGAATGTGGCTGAACAGGATGGTCAGAAAGAATGAGTGTGTATGCCAGGTCAGACTAGAACCTCTTGGATTTACTCAGCAACTGGGGAAAGGCATATCTGTGTTGGAAGGAGACATACATACAAGCATATTTTAATTGCTGTCCAAGCTTTGTGGTCAAAGACAACCAAAGGACAGCTCCTGGGAGACATCTCTGGTGACAAGGACTGCCACACTGAGTGTGGGGCTTGGGGCTTGTACAACAAGAGCTTATACTGCTAAACATACTTCCTTCCCCAAGGCATACTCCTCCCTTCTCAGGGTGGTATTTAGCAATGGCAGGAACAAGATAATGACATATGATGAAACCAGTCAGCAGGCTGCTGAGCCCTGTCTTCAAAAACAGGGGCCATGGAAGAGGCAAGACATGGTGATGACTTTCCCAGCTGCCATCCCTGCTCTGGTACCTCTCAAGTTCACAGCTCAGGGAAAGGTAAAGTTCACCCAGTCTGGTAGAGGGTTTTTCTCAGTTCCTTCAGAGGAATAAGAACTCCATTAAATTTGGACAAACTGAGGATCTGTCCAGGGAAGTGATTTGCTTTCCATCTGCTTGACAACCTGTACTGCTGTGGAGCTTTGATAAACTTTTTCATGCCTCATTATGTGGGCTGGGAGAAATACAGACTCTGGACTAGGTCCCCAGCCATTCCTGATTTATTCTAGACCCATCTGGAGGAATGAAGCACCAAAGATGATGTGGCACCTCCTTGAACCTGTAGCTGGAATTTGTTATTCTCTTTCCCTATCTATCTTCAGTCCAACAGGCTCAAATATGAGAAGTCAGACAGGGGTTGCTGGAAAGCCTTGGTGTCCTGATAGCACAACTTCCCTCTTAATTGTGCCTCAGTGCCTCTTCTGTACTGCAGGCTTTGCATCACCAAGGCTTAGTATGAGCCGCTTGGCTCTGGCCAACGTTGTGACATCCAGTGCCCTTATGTGTGGTGAATGGGGCTGGATCATGGCTAGTGGATCATCAAGTCTGTGCATAACAATGTCTCCTCAGAGATGGCACAACTGGAATCACTTTCAAGTGTGATGCAGAGCTGTACCAAAACCATTTGTGGTGATTGAAAAACTCTTGGTATACACTTGTGCTGTGTTTAGGATATGTTAATTGAATCACTGTGAGTTTTGTGCTGAATTAGATCTGGTCTCATGGGTAGCATGCACTAGTCTGTGGAAGGTCTGGTCTAAACCCAGTTTATTCTAGTGGTTTTGGATAAGGCTAAAAGAAATTTCCAACCTCTGCAGGCAAGAAGTGAAGAACACCATATTGCATTAATTTTCCACAAACTGCTCAATATGGAACTTGTCTACAGTAGGACAAAAGTCCTTCCTTTTGTGGAAAAAGCTATAAGACCACCAATGAATTCTCTTTTACAACTCATGAAAAATTTATCACTGCTGTGCCAACCACAGTAGTACATCTGTCCTAGGCAAACAAGCACATCCATGTTTACAATTGGCCAGCCTACTCCCACAGCCTTTAACACTGCTCTGGCTATTCTGAGAATATACTTCCACATCTCCCATACAAGGAGGAAAAATCACAACTCAGTTTACATCTGTATGCCACATCTCTATGGGTACCTCCAAAAACTCCTGGAAAGAGAAAAATAAAGATCAGGTAATTCTAATAGAAGAAAATGACAAAAATATTTAGTTTGCTATCTAAGAAGAAAACCAAAACTCCCCCACTTCCTTTACAACTCTAAGTACACTGTAAAGAATTCATACCAGGAGACTGAACAAACTACAAAGTTATTGTTAATGGATTAGATTCCCAGTAATTTGTGCAGTGTCATGGAAGAAGATGATGGAAATTTTTACTGAGTGAGGTATCTGGTCTCTTAGGTTGTTAATAGTGTCAAGGTGGGCCATGCACTGTCACTGTCATGAAAAGGTGTTTGTCCAAAGAGCTTGAGAATGAAGCCTTCTATGGTATACAGTGCATGGGTGAGGCTGCATGCAGATGCACTAGCATAACTGAGATACTGAATGGATGCACTGGTCTTCTAATATGGATGAAGTTGGGGAACTAGGATTCAAGTAGACAGGAAAGATCATGAGAATAAAAATACAATGAACAGCTGCCCGCATGTTTTATTATCTTGGCTTCCTAAGGAAATAAGACTTGCGTAACGGTACTGCTTGCCCATTTGTTTTTCTGTCCTGCCCTCAAATAACTTCTGATTCCATTGGCTTATTTCAACTAAATTTAACAGAGAGGTATCAGCCTTAGATATATTGTGGTCCTCCAGGTTTCATGAAAACTAGCAGCTAGACAGGGGAAAAAAAGAGCTAAATTAGTACTCCAAATGAAGGGAAGGTTTCAGTGTGAATTAAACAATTACCTGCTCTGTTTTGCCTGCCAGCTGGCCAACCAACATGGCCAAACAACTTCAAGCCCATTGGGGAATAACCAATCAATCAGTCAGGCTTTTTTTTCATTTGGTGTAGAAAAGAACTGGAAAGAAAGCAAGTGTATGGTGCCCAAGGGCAGGTGTGGAAAAAAGCAGGAAATATTAAGGAGGGAATGGGGCAAGCAATATGTGGAGGAAGAGGAGGGACTATGGGCTGAAGAGGCTGTAAGAACAGAATAGGGGAAATAAAGTTGCTGAGGTGAGAGAAGCTACGGCAGAAGGACTGGAAGTTATTTCAGGGCAGGCAAGTATGAACAAAATCTTCCTGATATTTGGCCTAATTAGTTCTGATACTTACAGGGTGGCTTGTGTATACAAAGCCTGTCATGTGTCTACTTTCAGAAGTGATGAGCACGCTTAGCTTGTATGGATTTCAGTGGGAGTTGTGGGTTCTCAGCATCGCTAACTCTAGTTCCTTTCTATATAATTTTAGTTAAATAAATTTGCTGCAGCTATATCTGACTGCCCTGCAGCATGAGAATTATTAGATCATTACTGTTTCTTATATCCATCACAGTAAAAGCAAATCTGCAGTGGCTATTAATTTACATACACTAGTAAAAACAAATAATATATATATATATATACCACATAAACTGTCATCTTGATTATCAGAGGTCCACAGACTACGTTGTACTTCTAGACACTCAATTCTTATTTCCTTAATTGCTCTAATATATATATAGTTCAATTAAAAAGAAATGTTTGGGCAAAACCAGTAGTGAGTCAGCCGCAGCAAGATTTAGCAGCCACAATTGAGTTGAAAGCATTATGGAATCGTAAGAGCTGATTCACATGTAAGTCAAGTTTTATGTTGGAGTAACTTCACTGATTGAAGCATAAACTAGAGCAACAGAGAGGTAAATAAGGCCAACAGAATGAATGAGCCTGACAAAATGCCTGCAGAAAGGACTTTATCCTCCGTATTATTGCTAAAATCCATTATCCCTTGAGGTAGCTGATCAGGCAACCATACAAAGATTTCCATACTTAATTAATTTGCAGCTTCTTTTGGAGGTGTGCAAACTTGTAACTAACTCCACAGTTCTAAAAAAAAAATAATAATATCTCTTGGGGCTTGGAGACCCTTGTTAGAGTTTTGTCATCAGATAATATTGGACTTGTTCTGAGCTATTTCTCTTTCTCTCATAAAGTTCACCTCTCTTTGGTTACAGCTATATGATTCTTGCCAGAGAGTTCTCCCAAAGACTTGGGTTCTTGCTGTCGGAAAATACTGACTTTCACCAAAGGTCACACACTTTACTATGTAATTCACAGGTACAATAGAAGATTGACACTTAAGCCTGCCTTTACCTTATGGGTTAAATGATAGCCAGTATAGCTTAGTACATCTTAAAGAACTATAGGTTGTCATTTTCAAAAAGTCCTACCAGGGCCACATTTTTCAAAGGGCTTTGAAGGATTAAGAACTGAGTCATGAAAAGCTCTCTGTACACCTCTTTCTCTAATTATTTTAATTGTCCCTGCAATTACACACACAAAGGAGCATTTTTTCAGATTTACTTTTGTATTTAAACTGCAGGTGCTAATTTCTCCCATGGCTGAATTTTGAAAATGATCTAGGGCTGAAATTAGATCTACCCATATTTCTGGATAAGCTCATATTGTTCTCACAAGCAAGAAGCCTCTGCCTTCAGAAATTTTACTCATTTGACAAGCTGTGGTGCCTGCTTTTTGGTTGAAAGTGTTTTTGTTTTCACTAAGTTTCCCAGTGATACAGCTTGACACATAGAATATGCAGCCAGCTAAGTGCAGAAATGCATGGGAGCTTTTGTCAAAATATTCATCAACACACATCACTGTTTCAAAGCTTTTCCTACCAAGACATGTATGTTACCAAATACAGAACTGTAGTTTACATTGAAAATTGTTTTTCAGGTAACATAAGGATGCACTATTTTGTCAACATTTCAGGCAGCTTAACTGAAACACTTTGTGCCACAATTTTTAACAGCATGCCAGTCTGACTACTTTTTTACAATATAAACTCTAACATACTGAAGAAACAACAGTGATACTGGACTCTTCTTTGCTTGTTCATATGGGTCTTAGAGAATTTGAGAAGACTAGGTCATATGGCACTTCTCAAGGCAGATAAATATTAATATCTACGTTTTACAGATGAATAAGCTCTAAAAGGTGAAGTGGCATCCCCCAGATGTCAAAGCTGTTGATGGACAAATACAGTAAGAGAAAAAGTGACTCAATCTACACTGTCCTGTGTTACCTGCAATAGTGTGCTGCCGTCATTAAGGAAAAGAAAGACCAAAGAAATGCATGTGACTAAAGCTCCATCATCATAATTTTCAAACTGACTAATGCCCTGGTAGAACACAGGACAGTCTGGATTTCACTCAAGTTTTCAAAGAAGAGATTGTGATCTTTATTTACACTCAGTTTAAACTTTTGGAACTCTGATTTTTAGCAGTTGCACCTTGAGAGTAAGCAGAATCGGGTGTAGAGAATGAAGCTGCACCAATCTCTTTTATGTAATTAGGAAGCTGATCAAGAGGCTGTGATCTGTATCAGGGCATGGATACCCCACATAGTATCCTTTGTTAAAAGAAAAATCTGTGTCTAGCCTGAAGAAATGCTCTTCTGAGGCCTAGAAGCTGGTTAGATCTGGGCTGAGAGCTATGACTGAAGTATCTGGGATTAACCTGAATTATTAGTTTATTACTTTACTGGCAAGACCGCCACAGAGATACACATGGATCTACTTGCTGTGCTGTATGCTGCCCACCAGCCATGAAAACATGCAGTGCACTCCTTAGAGCACTTTGAGGAAGATGCAAATACAAGCTGACTTGATTTACATAGCTCTGAAAAGTGAATTTAAACACAAGGACCAGATTCTTGGCTCTCAGCAGAGAGCAGCCAAAGAGCTAGTCCTAAGGCATGTGCATACCTAGGCCTGTTACTGGAGTATATGCACGCACATAAGTTCAGCAAGTTTCTAATTGCATCTGTAATTCCTAATGACTAATTTTACACTCAGATTGCAATTTGAGAATCTTTCTGTTGCTGCTTAGTTATCCAAGTCACCCATTCAGGCAAAAGAAACAGTAGCATGTAATTTACCAAACTAAATGACCGTCTTCATTTCTGAGTATTTGCAGTGAACTGTTGCTGAATGGGCTCAAGATTAAAAAATGGTTCATGGAACGGATCAGCGAATATATTTTCCTGCTTTTGAGAATATAACTTGTAGACAACACCAGAGTAGAAAAGAGGCATTATTAGTGAATTAGCTACAAGATTTTAACTATTCACCCTTGTCTACCTAACATGCTTGTGTAAGTTTTTATAAAAACGTACCTACTAGGGGTTAAAAGTGCTTTAGAAACACATTTTAAAATTAATTTAAACTTTTAAAGAGACTGCATATAAGGGGCTTGTTTCTGCTTTCAAGAACATCTACATTCCTATTTTCTGTAGAAGTTGGATGCTTATGTTTTTTTGAAGACATCTTGTGATTTTTATATGCAGTTTTTAATCAGTAAATGAAAGGATTACTGAGGTGCTCGGCCATCCTAAATGCTCTCTTCATCAATATCGGATAATGACAATTTGAGTTGCCTTAGATGAGAAAGAGATGGCAGTACACATGCAGACTATTATGCTGGTAAGTCTTGCTCTTGAGTATCTGAGATCATGTTTTCAGTTCTGAAACAATGTCTTAGGCAATTCTGAAAACTTTACCTCATGTCCAGGATTTTCAGAATAGCTCAGTGTTCATGAATGTTTTTCTCGTCACATTAAATATTGAGCTCCTTTGAAAACACAGCCACAGACACCATGCAGGGGCAGTGTTAAGCTCTGGATGCTTTTGGGAAATTCAGCTTTCATTTTTATGTCTGACTTTTCTGAGAATGATAGCCTTATTGGGGAAGCTGAGCTCCTGCAAATTTAATCATATTAAGACACGTCTAAAAATTAATGGGAGATATTGCAACAATTTTGCTTTTGGTTGACAAAAATGCAATCTTTGTAATGTTATGAGGTCGTACTGTTCTTGATACAATTAACTGTATGTGAGTGATTATGCTTTTCTAAAAGAGATGTATGTAGGTCTTATCACTTTCTTATTGTTTAATCATTTGTGTAATTGAACCAAAGAACATTTTCTGTTTAATCTGAAGGCCTATTGTTTTTGAGTTACTCATGAATAGTTTTTACATGGATGTCAACAGGATGACTCATATAGTAAATCACTCCCAGCTGCCACGTAGAATAATATATTGGAAGAATTGTATCTAGGAGGATTATATGGTTAATTGTGGCCTGTATCAGATATAATACCCACCCTCTGCAAACTGCAGATTGCATGGAATTTACATAGAATTAGCCTAATCTCAAACAAATTGACAATTAATTTAATAGAATTTGCAGATATGACAGCTCCTGTCTAATTAAAGAGTAAGGGCATATGCATATGGCACTATACTGCCATATCACATTTTCTTTGAAGTTCAATGATATGCTGTTGGACTTGTTTTCCACACTACCTTCTTTCTCTTTTTGAATCTTTTTGGAAAGCTTTTCAGTAAATTTTTACTGTCAGCATATTTCCAGCACACGAGGGAGGGAAGAAGGCAGACTTGGGCATGATAAGGGAGATTTGACACATAAACATCAATCTGGATTTTCAGTCAATTCAAAACTAATTTAAAACATCCTTCTTATAAATTGATCTCCTGATTTCTATAGTTACAAAAAGAAAGGAGACAAAGGGGGGAAAAAAAAAAAGTCTTTCTTCTTGAGCTATTTGCTTAAATTGATAAGAGAGGCATTAATACTGTTATATGCACCACACTCACTGTGGCTCCCTGACATCCTGAAATGAAAAGGTAGTTCTGTGCTGCAGGCAGGGAAAGCAGCAGAAAAATAAATAATCCTTCTAATTTATTTTGTTAAGGTGGCAAAATAACTTTAGAGAGTTGCAGAGGAAAGAAAAGTCTTAGTGATTTCCTTTAATTAGAATAGCAGAGGGGTCAGTAACACTCTGCAGCGTTATAAACTGTCTGGACGACTGGGCACAGAGAGTGGTTGTAAATGGTGCCGCATCCAGTTGGTGTCTGGTGACCAGTGGTGTCCCCCAGGGATTGGTGTTGGGAACAGTTCTATTCAACATCTTTACTGATGACCAGGATGAGGGGATTGAGTCTACCGTTAGTAAATTTGCAGATGGCCATAGGCTGCATTCTATGATCTCAGAGGTCTTTTCCAGGCTCAATAATTCTATGATTCTGTTATTAATGTTGAATATAGACACCACAGTATGTGGCTCTCCTCATGTCCATAACTTAGCAGCAAGCACTGTTGCACAGATGTAGAACCATGTTTCTTAATGTCTCAATCTTCACCTTGTTCACCTGGTCTCAGACAATGGCTTTGACTGTCCACACAGCTGTAAGGGTCTCTGCAGCTTGTGCCATGTTCTCTGGCTGCAGTGGGGACTTCAGTCTGGACCACATGGGGTGGGCAGCAAGCAGAGTGGTTTGCAATTCATGAGTGGTGGAACATGTCTTGCTTCACAAAAATCTGTCTTTGTCTGAGACCTGTCTTTTATGGTGCAGTATGTTGTAATGTTCCACAGTCTAATTTGCTATTGCATGCCAGTAATTTATGGTGTATTACCTCATGTCATTTCATAACGTACAGTGCTACAGTGTTACAGGAGGGAAACTGGGTAGAAAAAAAAAAAAGGCATGCCCTAATGCCATGAGATGCTGAAACATCTGTGTTCTTTATACTCCAAACAGCATCCCCTTTTCCCCACAACATTACATTTCTTGGCACACAATTAATCTGTCTTTAATTTTTTTTCCTAATGGACATAAGTATAATTAATATGGTTATTCCATAAAATAATACATAGCCTGAACAATACAGAATTAGAGTTTTGGAAAGTCAAACAGGCTGACACAGCAAAATACTTTGACATTTGCTAGGGAATGTCTGAAAAAAGATCCTGAAATTATTAGAAGTCTTTCCAGCATGTACTGTGGATTTTGATTCAAGGCAAAAAATCTACAGCAAAATACAGTTTTACATCATCAAATAGATGTCATAATAATGCGAAGCCTTGAAGAGTTTCAAGGTCCTATTACAGTTTTAGGATGAAATATTAAAAGCAGAGAGACAGAGATACAGACACAGAACGTTTAAAATATTTTTAAATCTATGTTTTGAACTTAAGTCTCTCTAAAAGAGTAAGCACATGAAGAGCATGTTCACAGGTATCACAGGGTGTCAGGGGTTGGAAGGGACCTTGGAGATCTTCAAGTCCAAGCCCCTTCCAGAGCAGGACCATACAATCTGCACAGGTCACACAGGAATGCATCCAGGTGGATTTTGAAAATCTCCAGAGAAGGAGACTCCACAACCTCTCTGGGGAGCCTGTTCCAGTGCTCTGTG
>JANHFX010017007.1:52891-64740 GCA_027560015.1 Chloroceryle amazona | reverse complement strand
CCTTTTTGCTGCAGATCCCTTCCCCAGTGCAGTCTTACCTGCCCTGAAGCTGGTCTTGGTACCTTTATAATACCTGAATGTTTTAGAACTCTAAAGCAGCTTTGAGGCAAAATAACTAGACAAGAGCCACTGGAGCAAGTGGTTTCAGCAGTTCAAGTGGGAATATGATTTCTCCTACCCATGCTTCATCTCCTTCACTTTCCCCACTGGGCCTTTTATTATCCTATGACATCTTGCACAGAGAACTTAAACAGAAGTAGTAACTAATTACATGAAAAAAAGCTGCAAATGTGTTTGTTTTTTGAAGGCAGAGCTCATGGGTTTTGTTTTGTTTTCTGTTGTGTTTGGTTTGTTGTTTTTCTTCCATAGTGAAGAAAAGAAAAACAGGATTGCATTTAATTATCCTATGACCCCAGGTGGCCTACACTTCTCCATGCCTGTTAGCCTCTGAAAGCTATCAGAACTACTTAGCTGAAATCTGCCTTTTGCATGTTGATGGGCATTGCAAATCCTCCCGCAGAGTTGTTTTTCATGTCAAGACAATATCAAGCACAGCAAAACATCACCCTATGTCCTTCTTGTGCTTTCCAGGTTGTATTCTTTTTATCTGCCATGCCATCAGTTTCCTTAGTGCTGAGTGTGTGTCTATATGTGTGTTCACAATGTCATAATGTGATGGGGATAAGGGGAAGCACACTGTCTTCACTCAAGAGCCTCCTTTTTTGTAAAAAGAATAGCCACATCTACTGCTTTGTCCACAGAGTGCCTATTCTAATTGCCAATTCCAGTTCTGATTTATTAATATTTAGATTGTTAGGTAAAGAAATCCTTCTTTCAGAGTAGGTGAGTGACTATTTCCCACCTTTTTTCCCTGCTGATTAGCAAGTGTCATAGCATTATTGTTGCTTGACAGCAAGAATTAATCCTGCCACAGAGCCTGATTCTTTGAGGGAAGGAAGTTCCTAAAAGAACTGTGGAAATGATGAAGGGGAACAACCTTTGATTGCTTTAGAATCCAATTCTTATTAACCTGATCTAATTTTGGACATGAAAATCTTCTACATACTCTAATATAGTGATAGTACTGGAATTACAAAGATCAAAAGGAGAAAAGAAATCCCACTTGGGAGCCTTTAAATGCTTCTGTTGGAATTGTACTGAATTCTTCATTTCTGTCCATTCAATTGAAAATTTAAATCATTTTGTATTTCATTATATCGGTCACCTCATAAGATACAGAATTTGACAGTTTATGTCCTCAATCCACACTATCTGTAAAGAAAAGGTAGTAAAAATGAAATTAAGGAAAACTGATAAATGCCAAAAATCCTATGATGATGCATCTTGCAACTATCACATCTGTTGCAAAGCATCTGAAAAATAGCTTTGGAAGCCTGCCATACTTCAAACAACACACAATGAAAGGGAGCGGTACAGTAAAGGACAATCGATAGAGATTTGGAAATGTACTTTTAACCTTGTAGCAGGAGCTCTTACCTGTTCTGTCTTCTGTTGTGGCTCCTTTTTCAGTTTTATCAATAAAAATATTTCCCCCTTCTATGATACTCTGAGATGCCACGTTTGGAAATGTGACAGAGTAACACATTCATCAGTAAAAAAGAGGAATGGAGGAAGAAGGTGAGGACTAAAGAGGGAATTAGTTAATGAACTTCCGGCCTTGGAAAAACATCAGCTACTATCACTGATGGCCTTTGTCTTTTCACTCATTTTTTCCTAAGGATTGTAAACTCATCTTCAAGGTTTCCTAGCATAAAGCCCTGTGCCTCTGGGGGCAACTTCATTTGACTTTTGTTATGTGATGTTTAGTGTTTGAGCTACAGCTAGTAGCACTATTGCGTGATGTAGGAACCTGCAATACAGTTTTGCGCACAAAAGCATATTGGAAACATCATCTGAAAAGAGCTGGATGCAAACTTGAAGGAAATTTGTGATATCAGCCCTTCATCCTCAGATTAATTCTTTTTGTGAGGAGGCATGTCTATTTGCACATAATAGCATGCTCAGAGTATCACTGCAAAGCATCTTTGTTCAGAAATGACTCATCAGTGATTTTGCCTCATGGTTATAACTCCTTTCAAATGAAAAAAACCCACAAATCTACAAGACAGTAAAAATAATAATTAACTCCCACAGATAATCAGTTGTTTTCAGTATTTTTTTTTCTACAGGGGACCTTTGCTTTGTCTTTCCTTTGCCACTATTCTGGCACTGTTAATAAATAAGGAAGTGCAGTACCACTACTTCTTAAGACTACAAAGATTAAGGGCCTGTGGGAGTTTGAGAGGGAAAAAAGTTGTAGAGGGTATTAATGAAAGGGTCACCAAGGCATATTAGCAATATTCTCAACATCTCCCAGTACGAAAATCTGTTTTCTGACCTCCTGTGCTAGGATATGTTGAATTCATTTCCCATGGGCTACGAAGAGAATGCCCCTCTGCCAACTCAGAGAAAGCTTGGATGCCTTTACCTTTTTCCTCCTGGGTAGTCTAAAACCAGACTATGCATGTTTCCCTTCTACTCCTAATGCTTCCAATAAAAGGTTAGGAGCAGCACCTCTTTCTCTTCTTTACTGGCCACACTCTGGAAAGAAGGAATGAACCCTGCTCCCTTCCCCGAAGTGAGAGGAGGGTATGACAAGCCCTGGAAGATGTGGAGTCTGAATGTAAGGAGGCATGGCTGGCCCTTACCGATGAGGGCATTGTAAGCCTCACAGACAAGCAGGACTTCCTTTTCTCTCTTAAAAACTTAAACTTAGGTACCTTCTTGTTCATTGGGTGGTTGCTGCATATCTCTCTATTAGTCCTTGTAGATTGTCTCTTGCAATGCCTACCTCATGTCACATGTTATTCAAAGGGACCTAGACAACCAGCTCATCATCTGGTCAGGGCAGGCACAAAATCTTTTAAGGCTAAACCATAAAATCTGTTTCTCTTTGGTTCTGACACTAAATTTTTATAGGCACCTCAGAAAAGCCCAAGAAGAAGTAAAAAACACTAAGAACAGAGCAAGGCTTTTGCACTGTGAGCACCCAATAGAGCCTGGAGCCAGCTATGGAGCAAAGAGAGAATATGGAAAAGCTGTTCATCAGCTGAGTATTAGTCTATTCACAGACAATACAGGGATAAAGCCAAAAGCGCTGTAAGATCATACAGTTAACAAATTTATCAGGGTGACCACACAGATGACAGGCTGAGAGCTGGTACTTCTGAATGTTGTATCCTTTACTGTTCACCTCTGAGTTCTCCCACAACATGATCTTGGTATATTTTTATATACATAGCAGTTGCATATATGGCTACCCCATTGCCTTTGGAAATGCAATGGGGAAAGGTAGTGTCTAGTGAAACAGAGAAAAATAAATCACAGTGCAGCATAGGGGCTACTATTCTGCATGTGCTTCCCTCTTCCATCCCAGAATACCATTCAGCCCAGGAATATCACAGCAAGAACAGTTCCTGTGATTCACTGTCTGGAATGACTGCAAATGTAATAGATTAACACAGGCACTGGTGTTTTTCTTCAGAAATCTCTGTAAGGATCTCTTACATTTCTGACCCAAATCTTTTAATATACATTTGTACTGTAGACTTCATCTAAGGCATCTGAAACTATTACTATTTCATATATTGCTTCAATAATCTGCATTCAGTCTGTAGCAGATTTCTGGGAAGGAGATTTGGAAAACAACCTACTTCTGCGTTTTGTTGGTCTCTTTCTACTAATATCTTGCATCATTTTGGCAATATTCCTAAATATGAATAAAATATTAATCTGCAGATTAAATACTAAGACCTACTTTGAGCTTAGTTGTGCCACAGTAAATCAGGTAGGCTGAAAAACTGGTCTGTAACTATAACATTCAATTGAGGTCAGAATATGCCCAGCTCTGATACTCTTCTGTTGGAACTAAAAGCTACTGTATTTTTTCTGGCAGGATAAAAATGATGTTCACAATAAGCTGTCATACACAATTTCAAAAGACTTTTTTAACACCTTTGCTCTTCTCATAAACGAAATAAGAAAAAAACCCACCAGACTTCACTGCTCTTACAGTGTAAACATCTGAGGAGTACATGCTTTTCAGCACACACAGCAGCATCAGAAGTCAACCCACAAACAAATACAGGAAGGCCCAGAGACCTTGGGATGCAAGGTTCATAATCTTTTCTCATCCATCATATAGAATTGCTATGGGAGCCCATGAACACCCTTACATCTAACAAGCTTGTGTGTAAGTGCATGAGAGGGTACCATGGCTGCAGTGGTTTGAGTGCAGAAGAGCCATAACTATGAATTAGCTGGTTTTGTGCAGAGTTAATGCAGTCACAACAGAGGCTCAGAAGTTTCCCTTTACTTAATTATTAATTACCATTTAACTTCTAGAGTACAGATGTGACAATGTAAAGAGGTCTCACTATAAAAGAAAAAGGGGTATATGATCAAACTCCGCATCTGTTAAGCTCTTGAGGTCAGCAGCTGTCTTTATAGTTCACACTTAGGCAATGTTTAGTGCAACAGGACTTCAGTCACTGGCTGGAGCCTCCAGGCAGAACAGCAACATGAATAATAAATTATATCAGTCAAGCAGTGTAGGGGTTAATTCCTAGCTCCAACTGCTAGGGCCAAGGTTTCAAAGTAAAATCAGGAATTCCATAGTTGTTCATACTGGAGGATTATTTTCTGCTGTATTTGTTTTGATAATCTTTATTTTTTCTCTCCTTCAACATTTTTATGGGAAATCCAAAAATCTAATGCTTTGAAGCTTGGCAGAACTTGGCAGAAAGACAGCAGAAAATGTTGCCCCATTCAAACAGTTTCTCAGAAAACAGCCATAGAAGTCCATTGTGCTCAAGAAATGACTGAACTTAGGATGTTAAATAAGAAAGTAAAAATCCTGGAGTGAAATAAAGACCACTCCCTTGTCAGCTGGCTGCTGGAACACTGAGCACCTGTGTGTTAATGATCATGAATTTATACTGCTAGGCTAAAGAGAAGAGGTGAAAGCATAGTCAGCTCATTGAAATGATATGAGAGCCATTCTTTCATTTTTTCAGGCAGACATCTTTTCTTAAGTTTGAGGGTGAAACTGTAGGAAGTTTTCAGTAACTATTCTCTTGTCTTCCCTTTTTTACAAGAGAGGCTTGTTGTAATTACACAGTCACATATAATTACTCTGAGGAAAACTGCTAATGGCACAGCACTGAAAAAGTGCTTGAAGTTATTTGCTGATAGGAGTGCTCAGGTTTCCATATCTCAGCTCCTGCCCTGAAATTAATTACTGTAATGTTCTCTTTAATGGGCCCAACAAATAATGAGAAACAGATGGGAAGTAAAACTGATGCTGTTTTTGCTTTCAAAAAACAATTATCATAATCATGAAAAACAGTTCAAAATAGTCAGGTGAATCAAAAATTAGAATAAAGTAAAAAGTCTTCCTAAAACAAAGGAACATGGATGAAGCTGACAAGTTCTGTAGAGCTAATGCTTTATATGGAAGTTATCTGTTCAATGTTGTTGGTCCCTTTTTCCCATCCAGGATGTAAATCATGGATGCAGACATCTAAGTATTTTTGAAAATGAGGTAATCTGACAGAAATGTGTCAGCAAAAACTGTACCTAGGATTGCATCTGTGACTTGACTGGGTACTTTGTAATACCTCCCAACTACCTTCAGAGCAAGTAAGTTCTGCTGATCACCATTGTGTGACCTTCTTGTGAAAGGCCGAGGCCTTTTGCTTGGTCTCAAAGAGCAGAAAACAACTCCATTTCTTCCCACCAAACCATGCTTCCTGATGACGAAGTACATCCCCACCTTCACCTATGTTCCCATACCTACTTTTTCTACTGCCTGAGTATTCCCAAAGAGCTGGAGATGACTAACAGGAATATGGATAGTGAATTAAGACAAGTTATTCTGGGCATATACATGTCTCTGAACATGAACTGGCTTGCCATGCTTGTCATCCTCTGCAAGAAGGAAGAGGTAGAAATTTTTTTTCTGTATTGCAGCTTGTGATATGAGCTGTTGCTTAGAGAGTAAGGTAGTCCTCTGTACTTCTTCACACCAGCCAGAGCTGGCATCCCCCAGGCTTCCTGCCCATCTGTGGCTGGTGGGAGACCTGGCCAGATAACAGGGAGCAGATGGGCAAGGGTGTTAGCGCTGGCAGGAGACCCTGCAGTGTAGTATCAACACAGATCAGTTAACAGCAACCAAGTATTGCCATTTCCTAACCTTTATGAAAATTAGGGTGGTGGGCTGTGTGCAACATCCTAAGGGCTAACAAGTGGTCTCTGCTCACTGTACCAAAGGGATATTCATGGGCACTTCAGGACCTGATTAGGCTAGATAAGTCATGTTGTACTTCCTGATGTGATAGTCTAAACTTTAGTAACATGATAAAGATATGATGAGCTCATCAGGAATTTGAGGGTGTGAGATGTCTCCAGGAACCAAAAGGACAGGTTAAAAATGGGAGTCTTAAGGGTACTGTAAACCCTTGTCCATTTTTCCACTCTAGAGGCATTAGAATTTAATGAAGCAAAATTTTTAGAATAGTTACATTCCTTCCTTACTCAGAGGAAAGCGAGAAATCTAAATTTAATTGTCCAGTTAGCAGAGTTTTTGCTCACGTTTTTTCAAAAAGACCAATATATATGCACCTGTCTGTTTTCTGTGCACCTACACACAATACCACAATACTGTTTGAAAGGTATTCTAGATCACTGTGCAAGTTGAAATATTGCCCCAGTGTCTGAACGTGGGGCCTCTTTCTAGGGGGCAAAACTGGTGTTAAATATCTTTCTGCCTTAAACAAGGTACTAGTCTAATCAAGTGAAGAAGGTGAATAATTGATCTCCAGTTCCTGTGACCTACCATTACATTACATCAATCACATGTATCACATCTACATGTATGTGACTGTGAAATTGTATTTGTTTAGTCTTAGTTTCTGAAGATTTTATAGGGGATTAGGAGAATGCAAAAGTTTATTTATTTATTTTTTATCTTTATTAAAACATTTGCCCAACTGTATAAAAAAGATTTAATATGCTACAAGAAAATATAGCTGACATTTATTTACATGTAAAAAACCCTTCCCATTATGCCATAGCTCATTTTCCTCACCTAAGATTATCACATCATCTTGCCTATTAGAATCATTTATGTAAAGTCCCATCAACACAGACAGGTAAGTGTCAAATGTTTTTGAAGTACGGTTTGGTATATGAGCCCCAAATTTATTTTCTTTGCTTCTATAAAGACATACATTTCCTCTGGTCTCATGTCATTGTTTACGTTATTTGTTATTAGTCTTCAAGGTCTTTTTTCTTGCAGTTTTCACTAAAACTTTTTGGACATATGATGGCGGAACAAATGAGCCACTGACCTACAATACAAACTTTGTCTAACAGCCAATGGATTTAATACAGAATCTGAACTCCAGACCTGTTTTCTCATTTACAAAGGGTCCCTTCCCAGCACAGACATGAGTCACATCGGCAGGAGATCATGTGAAGACTCCCTCAGTGACTCCTAAATCGATTTGTGTAAATGACTTTCACAGCTTTACACCAAACTGAAGTTACACCACTTTTTCCCATAAAACCTGTGAAGAGCTGACTATGGTACCATGAATGAATACTCTTGCTGGAGAACAGACAGACCCCAAAACCTTGGCTGCTCTGAGGCATATCCTTCCTGTCTTACATTACACAGCTAGAAGAGAGGCACCAAAATCTCTGCTCCTATTAGCTTAGCCTTTTTCATACATTTACATACCTCTAAACTTCTTCAGTTGCCTTGGTAGCTGAGTCATGACACTGAAATCTCTTTGCAAAGTGTCCAGCTTTGAGAGTGTAAGCAGCCAGGGTGCTGCACTCCAAAGCTGCTTCTCCTATGCTTACATCAAAAGCCCAATGAGCTGGATGGCTGGAGTGGAAACCCTCACGGCCACCTGTGCAGCTCTGTAAAGATTAATGGAATCAGCCAAGGCAGCAAAATTGTCATGACCAAACCTTATGTTTTCACTACTCAATACTGTATCATTTAGCTCCTGAAAATGTAAATAAAGGAAAGAGACAGAGGAGGAAATAAGTCTGCGGTGAATAATCCCTTCTATTTTGAAGACAATAAAGTCTTTCCGTTCAACTCATTTAATAGAACTGGTTTAGTCCAAATCCTTTTTAAGTATTAGAATATTTTTTTTGTATATCATCCCACTAAAGCAGAAATATTTCCTTTCTCAATTTTTTTTTATATAATCTATTCTCCAGATTTATTTATATCAAGAAATGCACTCGACACATATGCCAGCCAGCCAAACAGGCATTAAGATCTCATGCTTTTCAAGGTACATATTTTGATATAAAATTGATTACATATCAGGTTAAGCCTGTGATGTGAAACTGCTTGAGCTGCAGATCCTGATTTTGAGATCCATTCATTAGAAAAACCCCAAACTTACTTCACACAATGCCTGTTTTCCTAAAAATGCTCCCCTAGTATTGTCCCTTAGTGTAGGGTTGCTCAACTTGTCTTATTTTTAGACATTGAATAGCTCTTTATTAAAGCAAATTATTCACTAATATGAGGCAGCAAACAACACATTAAAGGGAAGTATGAATAATCTGAAGTGGAAGTGGAGAAAAGCTTTAAAAATAACCCTATTCCTTATGCCAGCTTGGTCTGTGTGTGTTGTCTCTACTCTTATTTCTTTGATTTTGTTGGTGAGAGACTCTGACAACCCTTTTAGTGATAAACATCCACATAAAACAGTGTGTCATCATCAGGCATAGGCTTCAGTTCCTTTCCCATATTGCTGTACTGTGCACCCTATGCGACAATTTAATTTTGTCATTCTACTCTGTATCTGATACATAATCCCTTTCTATGGAAGTTTATCAGCCTTTGCACGCTGATTCCAGGAGCCTTTTAGTGAGTTTTGGTCCTGTGCTATCTCTGACAATATGGCAACACTGTACAAAGCATTTCTCTGCTATCTTCTGACCAACCACAGCTAATTAGCTACAATCCGGAACAGCGTTACAGTAATGAAATGGCTAATCAAGATGAGATAAAAAAACCCCAACCAACCCTCTTTCTTATGACATCCATCATTGTCACACTTCTTCCAAGAGCTTCTTCATGGTTCTTATTTTCATATGTATTATTTATGTTTATTTACCCTAAACATAGAAACTGCTTGCATTTTATCACTAGCCATGTCCATTCCCAAGTATGTCTCTATACGATCAGTAGATGTTCCACTGGCTATACTCTCATTTTCATGTAAATGTAGCTCCCAACTGCCTAAATACATTAATTAAGCTGAGAGCAAACTCAGAAGCAAAAAACTAGCTAATGAATGTCAGCTTCATTCAATACATGGGAATATTGGAAAAGCACTTAAAGGCATCACAGTCTGTCAAAACAATGACAAAATAAACCTTGGAATCTAGATATGTAATCTTTTTCATTGGTAAGAGGCCTATTTTTAATGGATACTATCCCCTCAATTTACATCGTCAGGAAAAGACTTTTTTGAAATCATTTCCCATTGTCAAATGAATATATTTTCCTTCCTACACTTCACATAATTGTGTCAGGCAATGTCTTCTACAGACTTTGAGCTTGCCAGTCTAGCAGCAATGGAAGTTAGAAAGTCTTAACCTCTCTGATTCACTCCCATACCTCACTCCACAAACCTTTGAATAAAGGAAAAGGTCTCCTTCCAGAGAATTGATAGACCACAGCTTTACCAAATGGCAACATGTAAATGGTTCTGGTGAGGACAGGAAGGATGGGGCTAGCAGAATGAAATGGTTACAATAAAAACTGAATAATGAGGAAACCCTTCTGAGCTTCATAGCAAAAAGAAGACCACCGTGTACCTGAAGAAGAATAATCCCATTAGGGTGATCCTAGTTTTAAAAACAGAGGATAAACGCTCTCCATTATTTTGAAAACCAGCCTGTGCAACTCTTGATTGTGGAAACAGATACATACTAAAGTTGATAATAATTATGGGTTCTCAAGACCTTTAATGATTGAGCTATTCGTTTATGTACTATAAATATGTTTACGGAAGTCTAATCATATGCCTTCAGGTCTAGAAACTATGGACTTAGTTTTCCTTGAAAGAACAATTTAGAAAAAAACCCCCAACACAACAATCAAACCCAACAACAAAAAAACTAAAACAAAAACAAAAAAAACCCCAGAAAAAACAACAACAACAAAACACAAAAAAAACCAACCAAACAAACAGAAGTAAAACCAAAACCAAACAAACAATAACAAAACCTCACAAAATCTAGCAAAAATAAAAAAGAAAGCATAAAAAAGAGCACTGGTAAGTGCTCTGTCTTACAGTGTAAATTGATTACATACAAGGTGTTGGAAAGACATACTATCCCCGTAAGTGCTTTCTGATTGATGATTCCTATCTCTGTAGATCAGCTAGACAGCAAATTGGGTGCATAGCCTATGATCCTGTCTTCTTATCTCTTCTGTCTGCTCAGGTACCAAAGAAGAAGCCTATTGCACTTTCTAGAACCTTGACCAATGTTCCTTTTCTTAATAAAGGCAATTTCTACTGCCTACATAGTGGAGATGTAACTATAATGTACACTGTGATCACTTGATTCCCCAGCAAGGTTGCATGGCAGGCATTTCCACACTCAGAACTGACCTTCTGTCCAGTACTGTGCACCAACACAGTCATATGCATTGGTGGTGTGTTTGTGTGGTGTGTCTGCTGTCTTACACTGAGCAAAACAAGAACAGCATCAGATCTTTGATGCCTAATGCAAGACTGTAGAAAGCACTGCAGTATATAGCATCAAGCCTCTCTTTTTTTAGTTGTTTTGCCATATGACTGTATTTGCTTAATATATTAAACACGAGCAAGCATTCATTGGTCAGAAGAGTGTAAATGGCTCTACCTGCATTGGTACTGATGGATTAATGGTTTAACATGTCAGTATAACAGCCTGAGTAAATAATGATACGTAAATTGATACATTTATAGCGGGAAGCTTTGAAAGTTGACTTGTGGAGATTTTCTTAAATCAGTCAATAATCATCTCCACTAGATTATTTCTTTTATGAGAATAAGAGCATTTTTATAAGGCTGAAACTTGTTCACTTCCCAGTATTCTCAAGAAACCAGTTTCTCCTGAAGCATCAAAATGTTATCAAACCAGTCTCCAAGCAAACTCCATGTAACCTCAAAACTCACATGATACCTACATAAAACCAGGATGGCAGACCTTAGAAAATGCATATTCCAAGACAAACTTGTTTCTCAGGCCAATCAAGTAGAGGGGAGTTTTAAAAGAGGCCATAAAATAATTAAGAGTACTCATCAGGTAACTATATTACAAAACTTGTAACAGATTAATAGCTCAAATTTTTGCAGCCTTTATGGGAATTAGTACATGTCATGCATAGTCTCCTCCCTCTCTGCTGTACTGAGCTCAGTGCTCTTACAGGCAAGTTGACAGAGTCCCTTAGGAGGTAGTCCTGAAGGACAAAGTAGTCCAGGAATGTCAGACATTCTTCAAGAAGGAAATTTTTAAGGTGCAGGAAAAGGTCATGCCAGTGTGCCATAAGATGAGACAGCGAAGAAGATGACTGACCAGGTTGAACAGAGAGCTTTATCTGGAACTCATGAAGAAAAGGAATATCTATGACCTATGGAAGAAGGGGCAGATCACTCAGGAAGACTATAAAGATTCCATGAGGCTATGTAGGGAGAAAATTAGAAAGGCCAAAGACCAACTAGAACTTAACCCAGTTACAACCATGAAAGACAATAAATTTTTTT
>JANHFX010017007.1:32589-44907 GCA_027560015.1 Chloroceryle amazona | reverse complement strand
AGTTACAACCATGAAAGACAATAAATTTTTTTTCTATAAAGAAATTATATATATAAATATAAAACATCAAAAGGAGGACTAAGGAGAAACTCCATCCTCTGTTGGATGCAGGGGAAATACAGTGACCAAGGATGAGGAAAAGGCTGAGGTACAGAATACCTTCTTTTCACTCTTTAATAGGAAGGCCCATTGTTGTCCAGATACCCAGCCCCCTTGAGCTGAAAGAAAGGGATGAGGAGCAGAACGAAGTCCCCATAGTCCAAGGGGAATTGGTGTGTGACCTGCTACTCCACTTAGATCCACACAAGTGCATGGGGCTAAATGGGACCCACAAAAGGGTACAGAGAGAGCTGTCAGGAGTGCTCACCAAGCCACTTCCCATAGTTTATCAGTAATCCTTGCTCACTGGGGAAGTTCCACTTGACTAGAAGTTAACAAATGTGACACCCATCTACAGGAAGGCCTGGAAGGAGGGTCCAGGGAACTATAGTCCTGTCAGTATGACCTTGGTTCCAGGGAAGGTCATGGAACTGATTGTCTTGAGTGCCATCATGTGGCATGTATAGGATAATCAGGTCATCAGGCCCAATCAGCATAGGTTTATGAAAGACAGGTCATCTTTGACAAACCTGATCTCCTTCTACAACAAGGTGAGCTGCTTAGTGGATGAGGGAAAGGATGTGGGTGTTGTTTACCCAGACTTTAGTGAAGCTTTTGACGGTATTTCCCACAGCGTTCTCCCAGAGAAACCGGCTGCTCATTGCTTGGATGGACGTACTGTTTGCTGGGTGAAAACTCTGCTTGATGTCTGGGCCCAGAGAGTGGTGGTGAATGGAGTGAAATCGGGTTGGTGGGTGGTCACAAGTGGTGTACTCCATGGCTCAGTACTGGAGCCTATTCTCTTTAATGTCTTTATCAATGATCTGGATGAGGGGATTTAGGGTACCTTCAGTAAGTTTGCAGATGGTATGATACCAAGTTGGACAGGAGGGTTGATCTGGTTGAGTGCAGGGAGGCTCTACAGAGGGATCTGGATAGGCTGGATCAATGGGCCAAGGCCAATGGTATGAGGTTAAACAAGGCCAAGTGCCAGGTCCTGAACTTGAGTCAGAACAACTCCAGGAAATGCTACAGGCTTGTGGAAGAGTGGGTAGAAAGCATCCCAGTGGAGAAGGACCTGGGAATGGTGATAAACAGCTACCTCACTATGATCTGGCAGTGTGTCTGGGTGGACAAAAAGGCCAATGGCATTCTGGCTTGTATCAGAAATAGTGTGGCCAGCAGAACTAGGAAAGTGATCGTCCCCCTGTTGTATTCAGCACTGGTGAGGCTGCACCTTGAATCCTTTGTTCAGTTTTGGGGCCTTCACTCCAAGAAAAACATTTAGGTGCTGGAATGTGATCAAAGAAGGGCAATAAAGGTGGTAAAGGGTCTAGTGAACAAATCTTAGGAAAGGCTAAGTGAACTGGGGTTGTGCAGTCTGGGGAAAAGGAGGCTCAGTGACATGGGGGTCAGATTGTAACAAATCGTAGGACAAGAGGAAGTGGCCTCAAGATACACCAGGGGAGGTTTAGAACAGACATTAGTAAAAATTTATTTCCTGAAAGGGTTGTTAAACTCTGGAATGGGCTGCCCAGGGAAGTGGTGGAGTCACCATCCCTGGGGGTGTTTAAAAACCATGGAGGTGTGGCACTGAGCAACATGGTTTACTGGTGATCTGGCAGTACTGGGCTAATGGTTGTGCTTGATGGTTTTAAAGGTCTCTTTCAATCAAAACAATTCTATGATTCTTGCAATAAGATGTAAACTGTGGGTGGTTTGGACTGAATTAATAGAAACCAAATAGGGATAGGTAACAATAAACCAGTGTTTTCAGTTATTAGAATAATTTGCCTGGAGATGTAGTGGAGTCAAGAGAGAATGCCTTAGCTCAAAAAGGAGCTATGGACTTGATGTAAAATGACTGGATGTTGCAAAACATTTTGCATCATACAGACACAGTAGGGATCAACACAAACCTGACTAGGTTTTGCTTCATGTCACCTGAAGTTTGATTGCTTTCTCAATTTCAGTTGAGGTTCGGTAAATTGGAAAAGAATTGGCACCTCTTTTAAAGTATCAGAGAAATGAAGCTAATCCCTTTTCCTCTAATTGTAAATCTTAAGGTTTTCTGGTATAGTTGGGACGTATCCACATATATCACATGAGAATATCAGCCATAAAATCTATAGTCCCACAAATACATTCATAACCATATTCTGCTGTTGATAAAATCTTGCCAAACATTCCTCTGCTCTATGCTCCTAAATATAACTGAAAAGAGGGTAGAAATAACTGCAAGAGACATTCCCTTAAGATAAAGAGGTTGGTAAATACCCACCCTGCCCTTTTCCCTGTTCCCTCTGTGCTTAGTTTTGCTCTCTGAGTTCTGAGGATCAGTGCCAGAGTATACATTAGCAGCATACTTGTCCTCCTATCCTCTTCTCAGATTTATAATCTGAAGCCAGCACAGAGAAAATGCTTGGATGTTGGTATTTTTGGACTAACCCTGGCACACATGCTGCTTAAAAGGTGATTTGTATTGTGCTAATTAATTAATTAGTGGTAAATGTGCTTTAATGACAAATTTTTTGGATGATGTTCAGAGTGTCATTAGCCTTAATCATATTAACAGTAATTTTTATTGGCCAGAATAAAGTGAAACATTTCACCACAGGATATTCCTCTTCAAAGATGCTACCAGTGTGGGAATTAAAGGAACCTTTAATACTTCTTGCCAGTTGAGCGGCATGGAACGATGACATCAGACTATGAATTGACCATGCCTGTTCCTTAAGGGTTTCCATGATTAAAATTTAGCATGCTGATGAAGTGGTTTGTCCTTAGAGCTTCTGAAGTCAGAGAACATGGTCATTACATACTTATATAAAAAATTGTACAAGTCACTTGTTTGAAGATACCAAGTAGAAAATGTATCTTATAATGTTTAGTTTGTTTGAGTTTGGATCAGATGATCTCCCAGATGTCTAAGTCATATTGTGGTTTTGATTACCCAGATACTAAAAGAAGTCTGGGGATAAAAGGAATAAGAGGAAGCTCATTCTGCACAAAAATAAACAAGGCTGGCAGGAAACACCCAAGGGCAAAATAAGCTAAGGAAAGAGTAGAAGAATCTTTCATTAGTAATGGATCCATTGCTATTTGCTCACTCAGACATATGACTGTCATAAACACATCATTTGTTCTTCAACTGTAGTTTGTTCAGAAGCTGTTTTTCAGTTAAACAAGGCTTACTTAACAGTTAACCCTTAAATATCAATTAAAAACTTTATCAGGGGTACTCTTAAGAAATAAATGGAAGATCCAGGCAACTCAGTTTGCAGAAGCTTAGTGCTGATATGCTATGCAGTGCTGTTTGCCACCAAACCTCATTTTTGAGGCATCAAATCTATGAATTCCAAATCATAGGTAACACAAACATTTTTTAATTGTCTATCGTAGAGGTGTCATTTTGTTGGGTGCTGTCAGCCAGTAAGTTACAAGTAATTAATCCCTGCAATGTCTGAAGCTCCTAGATTTAAGCTCAAGGAGTAAGAGCTTCTCTCTGTGGCCCGCATTTTACTTAGCAGCTGACATTACGCCATAGCTTACGAGTGTGTGTATATGTATATGACAATGCATTCATATTCAGAACTTCAGTTAGAGGCTCAAATCCATCCTTAAACTTCTAAATAAACACCTTAAGCATGAGAAGAAAAATACGAATCAATACTTACCACTGCAGTTACCATTATAATGGAATTTAACATAGCATAAGTGTCTGGCTTAAGACACTCTTTTATTACCAGCAGGACTTGAATTAACCAAAATAAACATTAGGCATTCATGTTGTTCCTTAAGCTTTGAAAATCTCATTGCTAAGTTTTTCAGACCAAGTCTAATAGTTATGAGACATCCAGGTGCCCAGAGGCCAAACATCATTTAAGAGTTTTGAATTTCTAAAAATAATCTAATCAATTAGAAATAACATAAAAGTGAACTGAAAATGGTGCAGCCTTCCTGGTTACTCTTTCCTTGTTATACATGAATAATTTTTTCATTTGTCTAATAGGAAAAAAAACCCAAGCCTCTAAAGTAATCTGCTTTCTCAACCAAAATCTATACTGTACTATCCATTTTTAGAAGGAAGGAGAAAGAGGCTGATTTTTCATAAGGAATACTGAAGTTTGTAGTTGTTTGACTCTGTAGTACAGAAAGTGTTTAATATAGTTTTGAATTTGTTGAATGACATTTTATGAAAGTTTTCTCCATTAAATCTTCAGTAATGCCTCCTGTTTAACCATTTGTTTGGTTTTTTTTTTAATATGTTACTACTGTTCTGTGTTTCATTTCAGCAGATCAAGTGACATAAAGATAAGTGATGAGGTAGAACTGACATAAACCTTCAGACAAAATGATTAAAACCCATCAAAATAATGGGCTAGTAAAACTGCATTCAAGACTAATACAACAAGTCTGTTCTTCAGCTCACCAGAATTGTCAGAAGTCTAATTATCACCAGAGTCCTTGCTCCTTAGCTAGATCCTTGAACAGATTTGCAGAGAAAAAGTTTCTGAGTCATGAACAAGAAAATATTTTGAGCAAGTTAGGTCATAACTGACTCCTAAAGTGATTTTCCACTCCTCTTGTCAAAGACTTCACTCAATCTCATGATGAAATGTCATGAGAACAAAGTCATGGTGTCTACTGTGCCAGCTGATAAACTAAAATGATGAATGATGAATTAATGAGGTAAGCTGGAGACTGTGGTCTCCTGATACTTTTGTCTTGACCTCCAGAGTTCTCCCCACTCTAAACAGCACCAGCACCCTGATCAGACTCCCCACATTGTCTGGTGTTCTTCATGTTTGCAAGGCAGTGGCCTGTGTAAAATTGGAGTGAAACCAACAGCTACATATCAGAGTGGAGGGGAAAAGAGCTTCCCATCCCAAGGACAGATTGCATAAGGCCCAGAGCTGCAGGACAGTGCGCTCACTAAAAGATAGGGGAAGGTCAAAAGCTCAGTTCAGGGGCAAGATTTCAGGCGATCAAGCAGAAGGCATACATAGTCACAGCTTGCTCTCTTCTCCCCAGCTCCAGCAGGGATCCTTAGCATATTGAAGTTACCTGTTTCTCCCTGTTCCTCTCCCACAGTCTGTGTTGCAATACAATACCTGCAGCTTGACTGTCTCTAACTAAGAGCAGTGGCTAATTGTGGCACTATCTCCATCAATGTAGTATATACTGCAGCTCGCAACGTCACCATGCAGTCTTGCAGGGAACAGCCTTCTACTTTGCAAAGGGAACTATTCACTCGTTCAGGCAGCGAGCCCCAAAAGTGAGCAGTCTGTTTCTGTAGAAATGACAATGCACAGGCAAAGTGAACCTGAGCATTAATCTCCAGAGTAGCAGCCCTCAGCCAGTGACCTTTTATACCCAGCCTTATTCCCTTGAGTGAAAGAACTGGGGTTCTTTTTCGTGTTCATTGTGTAAGAATTTGAAGTGAAACAAATGTACTATTGGCCTGCACTGAGACTTAGAAAAACAGCAGGAGGCTTGGAAACAATGGCAAGCAGTAGATAAAGAAAGCTGCCTCAAGAGCCACGCTCTTCTGCTTATTAAGAGCAATGGCTGACGAAGTGCTCAAAAAGGATAGTTCATTAGGAGAACATAAAGATATGCCATAGAAATATCTGTTCACAGTCCTAATGCTTATCTTTTATGAGCTTTTCTTTGCCTACATTTTGGTCACAAAGTAAGGGAAAGGCAGTTACTGCATTTTAAGTAAGAGTTTCTTGAAATTCTGGCTTACCAGGAGCACAGTAAGGAAGTTACAAGACAGCTCAGACACACGCATTTGGGCATTATTTGCTTTCTTTCTATATGAAGCTTTCCATGACATGCCATGCCATACTATAAGTGTGGTTTTAATCATCTGACTGCTGGTAGAGAGAAGTGTGACAAGAGCTGTTCAGTCCTAGGAAGGTACCTGGGTTGCTGCCTGCTTGGTGGGCTCATACTCACCCAGCAAGTTTCAGCACCTCAAAACTAAAAGGCAGACAGCTGTAACCAGCCCAAGCTCCAGATGACCTGAGTTGATGATATCCAAATGTCTGAATCCAGCCTTTGATGGACAGTCATCAACGGGATGATGATAGTATTTCTAAAAGCACATCTCTTTTTTTCCTTTCTTCTGATAAACAGTGTCGGCTGGTGAAAGTGATAGCAGCTGTAACAGCCTCCTGTGCCTTGCTCCACCAGGTTGAAATGAACAAAGTACTCTGATCCAGCCCTGCACCACCTCCTCTGGGCAAACCTAAAATTGGTGAGGCAACAGAGCCTTCTTAAGGGTAGCAATGCCATCTTTCAGCAGTCTTCTAATGATACCCCTGCAGGGGTCCTGCTGTCCATTACAGTAGCTTATGTCTCTTTGGTAGTGATGGCTGTGAAATGTGACATTAGTCAAGCAAAGACTGTATACATCTTTTGTTCTTTATATTAAATTTTATTTTAATTTTGCAAACAACCCACTCATCTGTTCTTTATATCTTTATATCTAGACATCATTGCACTTTTCCCAACAAGAGGCAGACAAAGTGTTTCTGACCAAGGAATCCAGGGACAGTTTTGCCCTTTCACCCCTATTCCTTTAGAAGGGTAAAAAACCCCATGCCCTTTCTCACCCAATAAACCCTAACAATGGAAAACATTTCAAAAACAGAGCAACTTGACAGTGCTCACTATGTAAATTATGGTAGATAAAGCTCCATGGTTAAAACACCCAGAAGGATTACAAAGCAAGACCTTTATCATCTCTGATAGTAACGACCTAAAATCCCTGCTGGCTCACTAGCAGAGTTACTTGGTGCTGAGTGGGAACTCTCATTCAGAGTGTGCCCTACTCCTATCTAATTGTGACTTGTAACCTTTGTGAATCATTGCCTCAGTGTCACTGAGGCCAGAGGCTTTGTAGGATTCAAAAAGTAATTAAACATTTATGTAGATAATTAGACCATCCACAGTTACATTAGAGAGGTTAAAATTGTAATTAGGGATAATTCTTCATGCTTTAAGGCATGCTAAAGCCAGCTTCTAGCCTCAATCCATCTGATGGTGTGTGTTTTGCAGGCAAACAGGTGGGATAGTTGAGGCCCCAGTCTGAAAACCAGTGCTTAATGACTGTGCTGCTGTGTTTCACTCAGGCGCTCTCATCTCAGTTTTCATGATGCGTTTCACAGCTTCTGGCTCCAAGATTGTTATCAATAGTCCAGATGCTACCTCGAATCTGAGAGGGAAAAGTATTGAGTCTTTCACACAGACCATCCATAATAGGCCAGGTTCTGATCTCAGGCTCACCAATGCAGACTGAAACAACTCAACCAGCTTTAAAATTCAGAATTATTTGGCTTCAGAGCCAGGTAGATGAAAGCTACTCTAGTTTAAAGGATATAGTCCTCATGAATGCTTAGGATCCAGAGCTTGGGACTGAGAGAACCGTGCTTTGTCACAGGACTGCAGAATCCCTCTCCCACAGCTGCCAGCAAAAAGTTTTCTCTTTAGACACACACTCCTTTGCCATCCTAATGGGCACATTCAAGCTGCATGATAAAGAGTTTTTCTTCATGGGAAAAGAATTTTGAACTTAGAGGGAATTGTTTGCTACTGTTACTGTGGAGGTGAACAGTTCACTGGAGCTTTCATGCTCACCCAAATTCACCCACATGGTATTACACGGATTACTAACAGCGATTCTTATTTTTTTTATTGTGCATGCACAACTCAAGCATTAGACTTTCTGCTATAAATCCAAGAACTCTGCAGAGTGGCAACATTTTTTAAACTCATGGTGGGAAAGGTCAGAAAAAGTGGAGGGTTTTTCACAGAATGGATTCAGACCAACTGTAAAACAGAAAAGAAATAAAACAGTTTCCTACATCTCTGTGAGCTATAAACCTAAGAAAATGATGAGTCATTAATTTTTTTATGTTTTTGCAGTTCTAGAAGAACAAACCCATTTGACTCTCAGTTATGAGGGAACTTTTCACCATTATTTTCTGTGCTTGGTGTTTGCTGATAAGGCTTACTGACAGCTTTGTGCCCGTGGTTTTTAGAACTTTATCAAGAAAGATGAATATGCAGATTTCTATAGGAAGTAAACATGGCTTTTGGTTACACCTGTGCAAATCCAGTTATAACTCCAAGAGAGGTAAATAGCGTAACTCCAGCTTTTTATCACTGCAAATGACACCCGAAACAGTTGTGTGAGCCTACTTGGGAGAGAAGTGATTTGTATAGAAGATTTTTTGATGTCACCTTTGTTTTCCTCCCTGCAACCTACATATGTGTCTGTTGATTTATAAAGCACTGATGGAAGGAGTTGAGACTGCATGACAGCTTGTGAGGAGACCCTCTGCAGAGACACATCCAGCTTGGCCAGTGAAATCTATCTGTGTGGCACCTGTTAGTTACGCACAGTGGGATCTGTCCATCATCCCTTGTAGCAACTCTGCATTTCCATAGCACGCTGTGGTGCAGGCAGAGGAGAAATTACTCTCTGAGACAGTGAATGAGAAATTTCTGTCCTTGTTTATGCTATCAGACCACCATCCAGGATGCTGTACATCAGCCGGAGTGGGGGAAGAGAATGTAGTTCATTTCATAGGCAGTTGCCAAACTTACTCCTCAAAACAAGCTCTCAAGCATTTATCTTTGCTTTCTACCTTGTAAGATCTTGTAAAAATATTGTTGCCAAGTAGGCAAATGTTTAAAGAGAAATGTGAAGCACCTCATGCCATTTAAAAGGGAAAATAACCAAATGGTGTAAAGAGACATTGTGGTAAAACAAATACCACAGAGTGTCTATCCATCTTGTGATCTGATGCTCAGATCACAGATAGACAACATTTTCCACTACTGAACTGCAGCAAAGCACCCTTGGGGATACCTGGATTTGCTGTTCTAGCATGAGGAACAGAAGGAAAAAAAGAGTATCAAACACATGGAAATAGAAGAAAACACACAGGTCCCTGCAGCTTGGAGATCTTTAGCTTAGGATCATAATAATCATGAGGAAATTTGGAAGTGAGACTGCACGTGGTTTTATCAGGTTTTTCAGACAGGAGAGGGACAGCAGAATATCTTTTGAAGACATCCACCATACCTCACCTACATGACCATAAAAGCAAGCTCAAAAATTTGCCCATCTTGCTGAACCATTCACTCTTCCATCTTATACTGATCATCACTGGCATCTATAGCTCAGCCCCATTTTACCTTCTCATACTTTTTTCCTGATCATAATTGATTGTGGCTGCAGCTCCTGGGATGAATAGAGACTCACCATGCTACTGTGTCTTGTCCAAAACAGGACATTAGCTAATTTTATGTTTGTGATTTGAGAAAAGAAGCATGCAGAACTGATGACTTCTTGCTTTGTTTTCTGTGGCGAGTCACAGTTTCAATGTCACTGAGATACTCCACTGTATGATTACCCTGCCAAAAATTAAATCATCAAGCCAGCACTTGTTACTGTTATGTATATCCTGAGATTCATGTGAGCACTGTACTATAAGGCTAGACCCGTATTTAAGACCTTAGTATGGTTGTATACCCTGAAGAAATAAACAGGCAGGATGGGGGTAATGGAATTATTTAGGGGAGAGTCATCTGCCCCAAATTCAAAACAAATTACCTGTATTTTGAGGCTCAGTCTTGTCACTGTCCGTCATTCACTCTCATGATATCTTTGTCAGGTAGGAGTGCATTACTAATATGGGAAATAAAACTAGACTTATTAGGGAAGTATTATATAAGACAAGGGGCAATGGGCACAGACTAGACCACAGGAAGTTATACCTAAACATAAGGAAAACTTTATTTTAGGGTGATGGAGGACTGGGACAGGCTACCCGGGGAGGTTGTGGAATCTTCTTCTCTGGAGACATTCAAAACCCTCCTGGATATGTTCCTGTGAAACATGCTATGGCATGTTTCTAGCATGCTTTAGCAGGGGGATTGGCCTAGATGATGTCCAGAGGTCCTTCCAACCCCTACCATTCTGTGAGTCTGTGATTTTGTAATTTACCATTGGGAACTGAAGAAAAATTTATGAAGTTAAGCAATGTATATGCCCTTATGTACTCTTTTCTTTCAACCTGAAATGATGGTCACAAGGTGGTCTAAAATAAAAATCTTAAAAGCTGTGGAGGACAACCTAACTTCAAAGCAGTCATTCTACTTTTAGGTCTTAGCTAACCCACATCTCATGAGCCAATGCAAGCCTGGTTTTTCCAGTTATTTGAAGGAGACTGCATCTGTGTCACTGTGAATGTTAACTGCAGTGAAATATCTGGGTTTTTTTTTAACAGATGAACAGATATACAAGCAAAATGACTAAAAAGAAATGGATTACAGAAGTGATCTTGCTTCTGCTAACTGGCAATTGCTAATTGAAGTGTAGCTATTCTATTAATAGCACACATAAAAGATAGCGAAAAATATTGAAATACAAAAACACTCCTATGGAAAAATTAAATGTTATGATCTTCTAAGCTCTTTATTCTTTGACTGCTAAACAAGATAATATGAAGCTTTCAAGTATGAAAGAAAGCATGCAGCAGGAGCTAAAATGCTATAAATATCCACTCTGTGTGATTCTGATAGGAACTATCAAGTTTTAACCAAAATCTTGAGAAAAGCTACTGAAATTTGCAATTATCCTTACATGTTCAAAGCATTGCTGTGGGGTTTCAGTGACATGATAACACAAAAGAAGGTTGCACGTGATATAACTTGCATAATATTTTCCAAATGCAAATGTTTGTATCTGCTGTTTTTGATTTTCCTTCATATCTTCTCCAAGCCGTATAAACAGACTATACCTAGAATTCATTAGAATGTCTGTATGTCTTTTTTTATTTAGCTAAGGATTTAAGTTGAAAGTATATCAGGTTTGTTCTTGTGGCTTATATTGTCACTAAAATCCCTTGATCAAAATCCAAATTTATATTACTGTTGGGCATGGTTTGTTTGAAGAAGCCAAGAACTAAATGAGTGACAATGTTGTGAAACCACTTGAATGCAGTAGATTAAAAAGCCTTATTTATGCACTAAGGAGGGATGGCTGTTCTCACAGACCTTGTCCAAAGCTCTTACTTTTATACAATATACAGGCTTGGAGGATAAGTTAGAAATCAAGACAATAGACTTGTTTAAGTTACAGAAAAATGTATTTGTAAAATCAAAGTGAAAAAATACTCTGAGAAGCTCAAAAGCTTTTAGCTCTGCAAATTTTTCTCAGTGGAGTTTTATTATTCTGATTACTGACTTTTCTCATACATGTACTAGACACTCCACAGTACAATGAAGAAATGGCCTTTCTCTTCTAAGGACTGCAGTCTAAAATCCACAAAGTATCAGTTAATTAGATCACTGAGGTTAGTGGGGCAGGTGTCAGGCATTTGGGCTGAAGCTGCATAATTGGCATGAAATTCAACCATATCAGATGCAGCAGAGGGTAAAACAAAATGACAAAAATCCCCTCCTCCTCCCGTCTCCTCCATATATACATAGTAGAAAGAAGCTAGGAGCAGCAGAGTGTGAGTGAAAACAAAAAGAAGATTATATGGTCACTAAGGAGGGGCTAGTGTCATGGAACAAAACCAGTGTTGGTAAAATGGCATTTTATAATCTTCACAACAAAGTAGCAGCATTTTAGAGGATGTATTTGAACAAGGAAAAAGCAGCAGTGGGAGAATATTTAGTCAAGTTGATAGGTAACATTTTTTCACTTGTACTGGACCATTTTTAGGGTGCATGAATGAGAATCCTAATCTACTTTCCAGGAATTTTTCAAAAGCAGTTACCCTTTAAAAATTGTTAAGATATTTATAAGGAATTTCATACTAGGAAAACATTTGCCTAGTGAAAATGATCGTCGTATTTATGCTGTGTTCATGTTAACCAGGAGCACAAGGGACATCTTTTGCTTTACAGTATCTTTCCGATAACTAAATTAATTCCTAATTGCATATGATTGATTTTATCACCCCAAGTTACACAAGGCACTAAGGACAGGCACGGCAGGCTGATCTCTATCAGTCTTCTCTGTGACTCTGAGCACTCTCATAATCATGCAAGGATAGCCAGCTGTAGCTGAGTTACAGCTCAACTAGATGTCACAATTTAGACTCAGAAAAGAAGTTATCAGCTGTAGCAATTTTTAATGGTGAGATTTAATATAAAATGCTTTAAATATATTAAATATATAAATAAAATATC
>JANHFX010017007.1:11818-30337 GCA_027560015.1 Chloroceryle amazona | reverse complement strand
GCACAGGAGGTTCCACCTTAACATGAGGAGGAACTTCTTTACTGTAAGGGTCACAGAGTGCTGGAACGGGTTCCCCAGAGAGGTTGTGGAGTCTCCTTCTCTGGAGATTTTCAAAATCCACCTGGATGTGTTCCTGTGCGACCTGTGTTAGATTGTATGGTCCTGCTCTGGAAGGGGCTTGGACTTGAAGATCTCCAAGGTCCCTTCCAACCCCTGACATCCTGTATGATCCTATGTGTCTGACCTGGCAGAAAAGGGAACTGGCAGGAGGGAGAAAAATGACAGCAGTATAAGGTGACTGAAGGGAGAGAGGGACGAGCTGGCTGGAGGCTAGGAGCCTCCAAGACAAGCAGTGGCCTGGGGTGAGAGATGGTCTTAAATAGGTCCCATCTTAAAGCAACTGGGATGGCATTAATTCAAACTTGTTACCCTGTATCAAAGTGAGAATGCAGGGCGTGATACAGAAGCAACCTGGTACTCACATCTGGGAAGGCTGTCTCTCCATGGTTCCTGCCATGGAATATGCAGAAACTAAAGTGTAAACATTAATTTAGGGGCAAAAGGAAGAAAGTTGTTTCCTAGACTTGTACTCTTCACAGGTGTAAATGACCATCTAACAGCTCACAACAGTGAGGAACTGACTCAGAAAGGTCATCAATAGATAGAAGAACATGTCATTTCCTGTTCAAGCAAATTATGTCAATGTGTTTTTCTTGTTAGTGTCAGTAAAAAAAAAGTGTTTTCTTTTTTCTTAATATATATTGTGCCAAAACACTATTTTTTTTTCCTGTTTTCTTTCCTTGACTTTAGTTCAATGTTTTTATTCTGCTTGCTGTTTCATCTGGAAGTCTGCAGAAAGCTTGAAGAAAGAGGTTTGCTTTCTATATACATACCCTTATATGTGCCCACAGACACCACCATACACATGCCCTTGGACACAATAGTTTTACGCACAGGATGCTCTGCCTGAGAAGGGCAGGTCATGCAGCCCTGGGTTTGGCAGCATCAGCTTCAGGGGACGTTTTAAGAAATAGGTTAGCTGCTATCAGTTAAAGTCAAGTATCCTGGAAAAGGAAATCATAGTCCCTAGGTTTGCGTCAGGAAGGAATCTCCCATACTGAGGAAGAAAGATTAGCTTAACTGTGTGTGCTATTGCTCAGGAACAACTTCCCAAATTACAATGCATGAAAAGATCCCGATTTAGTACATTATGGGAATAAAAGGACAAGACTGAATGCAGATTAAAGCTCACATTCCTTATTGTAATTAAGTAGTCTAATTTTAGAAAAAAACACCCCACATTTTACATGAATCAAAAGCACAGTGATGTTAAAATACATTAAGCAGAAATTTGAATAATAAAGGTCATATCTGTGTATGTCTCAGAAATAATACGCTATAATGACAACATGTGATTAAATACGAAAGTGATATTTGTTGACATAGCTGGAAACTCAGAGCAGTTCTTAATATCTTCATTTGATAAATACACATACACAAAAACAAACCATATACACCTTACCTCATTTTACAAGAAAATTTAATGACACCATTCTTGTAATAAAGGGTGATCTTGGTAGGTAAGAATCAGGTACCCAGCCTCTGTGAATGTGAAAAATCTTAACAAGCTGGGAAAACTGACCTGAAAAAGATTGAAAAAGAAGAAAACGAAGACAGTGGATGTTATGGAAGTAAGTTCAATGCATAAGCAAATTTATGTTCTGCAAAAACAGGAACACTGAAGAGTGAAAGAGGACACAATGCTTCTTATGTTTAAGTCCAGAAATATATTGAGTCTTATCTTTGTAAGAACAATGATTAGGCTGTGCTTCCCCACCACCCAATCTCTCTTCCTTCAAAGATGATAATTTATATAGTTTAACTAGAAATAAACTAACAAATAAAACTAAAGGCATACACTATACCTCATATACAACCTGTGCAACAGTACTTCCTTTTACATAAGTTCCCTTCCTGGGAGGTAAAGGGAAGCTCTTCACAGAAGAGCTGGAAGTGGTCAGGCTAATGTGAACAGACACACACCATCAGTTACAGAGTGAGTACATATCCTCACTAACCTCAAGCGTATCAGGCTCATGTTGTCAGAGAGAACATTTGAGAAATCTGGTGCTAAGAAAGTGCTTCCCAAACCACGAAAATAGTGTCAGAAAGGGAAAAGCTTGAGATGCAGTGTCCACATGGATAGATGTCAAAACACTAAGGATTTTAGAGATTATTACTGGTGGCCTACTATGCACAGAAGTTGTTTTGTTTTTTTTTTTCCCCAGCCTTTATTTATTTATTTATTTAATCTCAGCCAAGTCCTATTTTTAGCTAAGATCCTACCTGAGTTAGGAGAATCCAGAGTAGTTCCATTGTAGTTCCAGTGCAGCCAGACTGGCAAGGTCTGGCATAACCAGACTCAACCATGCACATGTGGGACCATGTCACCTACTGCACATACATCCACGCCTGGAGCTGGACGAACTCTTTAGTGAAATTTTTTGGGAAAGATCTCACTAAACTGTCCGTATTCAAAGATTTCACAATGCTGCTAGCTCCCACAAAAGGACGAAGTAGCATAAAAGTTGGATTTGTAGCCATGCCTACAATGTGTGTTTTCTGAAGCACCATTATCCTTAATTTGGTGATTTTCAGGTTTCTGGTGTTATCCTTCAGAGGGATGGACATTGGTCAAAGAAGCGGGGAACCAGACCACTTGCCTGACAGTTTACTCTGTTCCCAGTATGATGATTACACTGGAAAGGGTCAGCACACCAATCTTTGGTTTTCAGTGCCTTGTCTGTAAAACATGATCAATAAGCATAACGTGTTCTTCCCACACTTTCCCTGCACTGCCTGTTCAGGTAGTAATCTCTGCCAAACAGTCTCTTACATATATTTTTAGAGAAACCAGCACAAAGGGTCCCTGATCTTGGCCACAGCTGTCTTAACATAAATAGGAGTGTGGATGAATGGCTGATCGAACGAGGAGGACATGATCTTGTTAGCATGAGCAATCCAGGCTTCATCTTAGCCGAAGGCCCTGAGGACACAGTAGACTGCCCTTGAACTCGACGAATATGAGGAAGTGTCGACTTGGTAAACAAGAAAAGAGGAACTAAGCCGATCGAGTGCCAACGTGGTCCGCAGTGTGAGGACGAGACCCGTGTACCAATCACACAGATATTGTCCATATATGTGTAAGGCAATTAACCAATCATGTAATCATTGCTATCACTTGTGAGACTCGTATCTCTATATGAACCTTGTAAGTGCGTTTAATAAAGGAGAACGATCATACTCATATTGAGACTTCGTTGTTACTCAGGGTCCGTCTCCCACTCCGACATAGGAGTATTAGATTTGTAAAGATGCTCCTTCACGGCTATTCAGATACAGTATGAAAGCAACCCTCAGAGGTATTCAAGGTCAGGAATATTCTCTCCTTCTATTGGATAAATGACATTTTTTTTTCAATGTGAGTTTAAAATCTCCCATATAGTCTCTCTCTCATTACAGAAATTGTCTTTTCTTTATGCCTGCTTAGGGAATGTTAAGACGAGCACTTTAAGATGGAAGGTATATACCCAATGCTTGTAACAGAGCCAATGGCTGATTAAAGAAGCCATAGTTCTAGATGATAAATGTCTTTGAGTCTGAGATAAGACAAAGGCACTTCTAAACAAATCTTTCATGTCATGGAAGAGGAAGAAAATTTGTGAGTGGACATTAAGGATCGTTATTGGATGTTCTTTATAACCAATGGTAAAGGAAATTCACTAGGTTTTTTTTGGCTGTACTAAGTTAAATCATCTTGGTCTGGTAGGAAATAGATACAGGGAGGTTTGTTTCAAAATACTTAAACAAAACTAAAAATGAAATATTTTTATTGCAGGCAATGATCACAGAATCACAGACTTATTGAGGCTGGAAAAGACCTCTGAGATCATAGAGTCCAGCCTATGATCGAACACCACAACATCATCTAAATCATGCCACTAAGTGCAGCATCCAATTTTTCCTTAAACACCTCCAGGGATGGTGACTCCACCACCTCTCAGGGCAGTCCATTCCAGTGTTCTATCACCCTTTCTGTGAGGAAGTGCTTCCTAAGATCTCACCTAAACCAACCCTGGCACAGCTTCAGGCCATACCATCTCATCCTGTCACTAGCTGCCTGGGAGAAGAGCCTGGCAAATTATGTCACTGTATGCTACCTGTGCTATCTGTGTGAAAGCAAAATGAGGAAAATTAATGCAGTGGCCGAAGAGAGAACTTATATTTGATGTAAAGTCATTGAAAATATTCTTTCTGTTATGTTATTTCTAAAGGAACATATATTTTACATTAAAAATAATCAGAAATTGGATTTAAAGTAGACTGTAATTTCAGCTGGAAAGAGGGAACAGTCAAATGATGATTATGACGCTGTAAGTTGTAAGAAATTTAAAAACCAGTTTCTATCATAAAAAGGAAAATTTCTGAATCTGTGCTGGACTGGATTAGAAATCCTTCAGAGAGATGAATGAAGAGGGGTAGAGAAGGGCTTAGCTCCAGAGACTATTTCTTATGATTTCATGCCTCATTCATCTTCTCAAGAGAAATAGCCAAGAAAAACAGTCCTTTCTGTGAATAACTATATAGGCAGTTAACTTTTCCTCTGTCTTACACATCATTTATGCCTTGATAAAGTGTATCCAGGTCTGTGCACAAGACCAAAAAAAATCAAGTTCTCTGCTCATGCTAATGGGAGCATTTAATATGTGCTTTGTAAAGACCCAAAGTAAGGCAAGATATAACCATGAAGACTTCAAGTAGTGAAAAGTCATGCAAACATACTTAATTTTAACATGCAGAATAAAAAAGTTACAGAAATACTATCTATCCTGCTGGTCCTGGTGTTGTGCCTTCTATCAACTGCTGTCAGTGTTTGGAAGTGAGAAGGGGGAGGTATAGCTAATCTGTTTCTCGGAGCTGCTCCTTCCATAAGAAAAAAACCCACTCCACCAGAATCACTACTTTCCTTCTCTGAAAGAAGAAGTGTGCTTCCTGACTCAAAGAATACAAATTTCAGTTGTATCTACTATTTGGGAGAGTTTATCAGATGATGAAAATATTATTTATTTGAGTAATTTCAAAGTGGGCTGCCCTCCTAGTGCCACAAGTGGGGTGGCATCTTGCAGGGCCTGGGGGCTGGTGGGTGTCTTCTTCAGTGGGTTCTAGGGCCCCAAGCTGAGCAGTCCCTGACCTGACCCAGAGCAGATAGACCTGCTGCCTTCTCCAACTCCTTAATGGCATCTGGGAACAGATAGAACAGAAAGGACTTTTGAAGATCAAACTGCCCACTGAAATCAGGATCAGCTTAGGTAAGTTTGCTTAGAACTTTGTCCAGGTGAGATCTGAATGTCTTCTTATTTTGCATTGGGTGAAGCAAAGAAACAATGAATTAATATTTGCAGATAGAAAAGTGTCAGCAGTAGAAAATATTTTACTTTGCTCATAGCCAGATAGAACATCTGTGATAGTATACACTTTCACCAGATCCATAGGTAATTTTTTGGGCTATAAACAAAAATGTTTAAGCGCACAGTCAACTGCTGATGCATACTACTTGTCTAAACCAGTATGCTAGGTACCTCAGTATGTCTACATCCTCTATAATTAGTTCTTTTATTATCTTTGCTGTGTTTGAGTCTCCTGTTTAGCTGGCATTTCATGAGGAAAAAAAAACCAAACCAAACAACAAACCTGCAATGCCTATCTGGAGTATCTTCTTCAAGTAGCTCATTGTTGTAAGACAGCAGGTCACAAGCCATGATCAACACTTACACTGGTAAAAATGGGATGCATTTTGAAAAGATTCGGTCTTGGTTCCTTGGAAAGCTGCCTAGAGAAATACATCCACAATGTGTCACAAACAAATGAAAGCTATGATTTTCTGCAAAATTCAACTGATTTATGAATACCTCAGTGAATTTTTAATGTTATTAAAGATTCCAGTTAAGAGAAGTCATTCAATAAAACAGAAAAAAAGAGTTTCAGATAGGAACATTTTTGGCTCAGAAATGGCTTTTCTTTTGGTGAGATTAAGAAGCTTAAATTTTTGTCTTTCACTTCAGCTGACACTACATTTTATTCATCAAAACCAAAATACATTCCATTTGCACAATATCTAAGCAGTAATATCTAAAAACAGTACAATACTTCTTTATCAGAACTCCTATAATAAAATACATTATTGATCTCCTTCAGCAATATGTATCTACTAACAGAGAGTAGCTGCAAGAATTAATTTTCTAAGTTGTTATTTCTAAAGTGATTCCGTCTTTGAGAAAATTATTTCCTTTTCCAGGTAATCATCTAATGATGATTGCTAGGTGGATCTAAAACACCCTGGTAAGAGACATTGCTCAGACAACCCCATCTTTTCTGTGATGATCAGAAATAGATCAAAGCAGCAGCAGGCATCCCAACATCATCAAGCTCTATGAAAAATGATTTCTGTATCTGCAATTTGCTCTTTTTTCTAGTGACAATCGCGGGTTGTCCTTGGTGTCCAACATGCTTGCCTGAGCAGAAAGCATGAACAATAAAAAGCCATTCCTCTTGAGATGCATTTAATCCTAAAATAAAATTATGTGGGATATAGGTGACACATGAGCCTTGTGACCAGCAATGGACTGTATTGCCCAAGTAGCTGGAAAGGGACAGAGTTTTCAGAGGAAAAATCTCCATGACTACATTTTTTTTTAGTTTTTATTTTAATGCTGTTTTGTTCCCTGCTTCTTTCACCAAGGAAACAAGACCTATATATCCACACTGCCTTTTTGTTTTCCTGGCATCCTCTCCCTCTCCACTGGCAGCTCTGAACTCATTAGCCAATTTCTATCAAACAGGCATTTCAGAGTTACCACATGTAAATTACCACAAGTTCCCAGAAAGTGACTGACTGTTTTTTCTCAGTTTGTGCTTGCTTCCTCACTCCACTTTCTGCCTCTTTTTCATTTTCTTGCACTTTCAATTAGTAAAACACCTAGTCAACATGCTTAATAGGACAAGTCAGCAAATGCAGATACGTGTAAATTAAGTGTGATACTTCCTGACGATTTGGCAAGCAAACAGGCAGTAGAATCCTAGCTGGGTATAGTGTGATTTACATCAGGAAAGGGCACAGTAGGACCACTCATGAAGAGTGAAGAACAGCTCCAGTGGTTCAGAAAGAACAAGCAAAGACTGAATGAGAAAATTTTCACATTAAATTGTTGCATCTCCTACAGGAATTGACTACACTGTAATACGTATTCAGAAAACAGGTTCTTGTTATTGTGTGGGGATTTGGGGCACTTCAGGATCTGGTGTAATAACAGGTGTGATCGGTGACAATAGAGTTATGGTATTGGTCTCAGGATGGATCTTACTTTCTGTTCTTCTCTGAGCTTGCTGACCTACGGGCTCCTCCCAAACTGTAGCTGAAGCAGAGTTCCAGTGCTGGACTGCCGCCAGCCATTGTCCCTATACATTTAATAACCATGAGACAATAAGAAGCCAAGAATGAGTCACAGAAACATCAGTGTTGCTATTAGCAGACAGCTGAAGGACATTCTGGTGATGATGAAGTACTTTCTCTGCATTCTCAGCTGTAAAGAATAAGCAATTAATTCACCATAATGCTTGCCTGTGAGTTTTCACTCAGTTCTTCACCAGAAGATCCTCTTCTCTCCCCCTGCCCAGTTTTTTGCATCCTCAAAGGATAATTTATTCTGATTTTTCGGAATGAAGCCTGGTAGGCTCCAAGCAGAGCCTCCTGTTCTTGCTCTGGAGTTAACCATAAAGTTGTTCTCTTACAGCCTGTGAGTTAAACACAATTGCCTTAATATTCCAAAGCAGAAGTACAGTGAAACTAAGCTAAGACAAACTGATTTCCTCATGAATCTGGTGAAGCAGTACATGACTTCGTAGTTATGTGTGTGGTCAGCCTGTAGTTTTGTGATAAAGGTAACCCATCTTCTTCATAACAGCCATATCAAAAAAGACAGTGCATCTCACTGTTTTAGATGAATGTTCCCTTGTGCATCAACAAACCTATACTGATGAGGGATGCCTAAATAATACATAAACCCTATAAGAATGAATATGCTCCATAGTTTTCCTTGTAGCTTGATAAAAACTGCTGAAAATATTTCTATACCTGACATACCCTAAAGCACTTTGCAGAATTACTACTTCTTTTTTTTTTTTTTTTTCATTTATACATTTTTTACAGTGCTTTGCAGTTTTAACAACTATGCTCCCCACAAATCCAAAATGTAATGTTATATAGATCTTTTTCAGCAGGTGATGGTTTTGGCATTTCATTTCACTTATAACCTCACTACAGGCACAAGCATAGAGGGCCTTATATCCCTCCAAATATACACCTGGAGGAGCTGAAAGTTGGCAGGTTAGATACCTGGACAGAGTTGAGCATTGTTTGTGTCCTATATATCAGTATGCCCCCATGTATTTCTTTCATTGCATGAGAACTGTATAAAGAGTAGGATGGAGAGGCTATAATGAGACAAAGAAATCTAGTCCACAAGAACAGGAAAGCTCCAACATGTTTTAAAGACAGGTGGAAATTCTGATCCTACAGTATTCAGTAACTCTAAAACTATCATCCACTCTGCAACAGGAGGGCTTCCTTTCTCTCAGATTAGAGAAAAGGTTTTAAGTTGCTCAGGTAAAAAGAACTATAGTGATGCTCTCCTCATCAGAAATAAATATCAGCTACTTCTGATCTGCTACATTGTCAGCTAAGTAATGACTCATTTTTCTACATTGTTCTCAGTATGCGAAGGACAACAGGAGAGCAAACCTTATCCACAGGCTCCTGTTACACTTAGGCATTTCCTTCAATCAGAGGTAGGCATTATGAAACAGAGTTAGTGCATTCACAAATTAAAAGCAGAAACACAGTCAGCAATTACAAAGGCTGTTGATACACCTGACTGTCCTGTAACATTTCAGATGTATATTCTTGATTGACTAAGACAGGAGAGAGATGTAATAAGAAGGTCTTCAGGTCAATTAAGCACATGGAAACTAGTTCTTCTTTTGAGGTGTCTTTTTTCCCCTTTTCATTTATACACATGATTTACAACTTTCCCCAAGATAGGCAGGATAGGCTTTTTCAGCACTTTGTTACCTCAGGACTGAGCAGAGAGAAAATACCTGAAAATTACCTTTCCAGACAGAAATAGTGCTCCTGCATAGGTCTGATAATTTGTTATTCCTCATTTCTTCTGAAGGTCCAGGTTTGTCTACTCATGATCTTGGAAGCTGGGAACACAGTTTGATAGGATGACCAGGCTAGACTGGGAATCAGGGCAGATGGACATTATTTATAAAGGCAAAAACCTATTTTACCTGATAATACAATTTAAAAATGCATTTGTTACATGAGGACAACTCACTTCACAGAGGACTAGTATAGGCCTTATGCAACATTGAAGGACATAATTTGAGCTTAATCTGTGTTGGGAGATGAAATTTCATGCAATACTGTTGTCTTGGTGTACAAGGCTGCAAGGTTGATTTCTACCAGTCTTCAAATATACCCATTTACATCTAAGAAAAGCTGTGAAAGACTGTATTTAGAAGAAGAGAAAAATGAAAGTTCCCTTGCTTTTTGAAATTTGGTATTTTTAAATTCAGTGAAAGAACCCTAACAATATCTATTCAATATCATATCATATTGAATTAAGTGTCATATAGCACACCAATTAAAGAACCAATGAATGAAATACTTTTTGAAAATACATTTTCTGCAATACTTTCCTTATTAAGGTAAGTGTTTCTTGGAAAAATGCAAATAATAGGAAAAAAAAAAAAAAAGATGTTTTTAAGAATCTGAAAAAAATAAAAAAGTACCTAAACCTGCCTTCCTTCTAACCCTATTTGCATATATCACATATATCATTAAGAACAGCAAAGGCTAGGTATGGATACGACAGTCATTAGTAAAGAAATATGATCAAACCCCATGATTTATTGCAAATTATGCAAAACTTCAGGAAGCCATTTTTAGTGTGTGCAAATTAAGGTCTATTGTTCTCATGAACTGACAGGACATGCAGCAGAAGGGCAGAGGCAGAACTACAAATAGTACCTACCACTGCTCATTCTTACCCTCATTATAACATGGCCTGAGGCCTGGAGCATAACTTTTTTTCTTTTTTCTTTTTTTTTCCTTCCCAGACTGTAACAAGCTTTGTGGATTTGTACTGTAATGAAAGTCTTTGAAACTGATATGATGGCTACTGTTTAAAAAGTTCCAGATCAAAGAATTCTGCATCCACTCAAAATGGGGTTAAAATGTCTTTTCAAAATGGATTTGAGTAAGAAATACAACCTCCATCAGGCCCATTGATTCCATCATGCTTACTGTGTCCAACTCTAAATCATTCACAAACTACCAGATGGTGCTGGATGAGTTTGAGAATCATTATTTTGGGGAATATTCTGAGTTCTGGTCTAATTTCAGTCTCCTTCCACAATGTTTTTACATCTCTCCTTCTACTGCAGTCATGGGCACCCTCCAATGCTAATTCGTAAAATGAATTTTACTGTATACCATCTAATCTTATTGCCATAGTTACAACAAAGAAAGTGAAGATTGTTACACTGAGCTGAAAATAGCTAACTTGATACAAGGAAGAGGACTAATTCTTATGCAAATCTCTGTACTCAAATACAATCTCTTATTCAAAGAACAATAGGAAGTTTGATCTCTCGAAGCATGGCCTGCTACTGTCTTTTCATTCTAGCAACAATATGTAATAGAGGCTGAATGAAATGCATAAAAATGATAGGAGAAATACAGCTCTGGAGTCGAATATTTGACATACGTTATTATTTGCTGATAGGAAAAAGAAAATGAATTAAAGTAGTAGAAGTGCTTATTTTGTTAAAGCCCACAACTGAGCTCCTGCTGGCTGGAACAGCAGTTACACAGCCTTCCCCTGCCAAGTCCCCTCTGCAGGATACTTTAAACAAATGTCAGGAAGGGTGTGATTGAAGCCAGAACTTTAAGCATTTGAGCTGTTGCTGATTACTATGCCATCTCCTTATACTTGTAGATTGCACAGGGTTTTTATATTATGAAAAGAGGATGCAGAAACTATATCATGTATTACTCCAGATACCCTTGAATATAGTGGGGGTAGTTCCAAGAGGTATATAGCCAAAATACCGTGTATCTTTGGCAATTACCCCCTGTGTGAGGACTTTCTGATGAGATTCTCTGGGGAGACCCCAGGGTATGGAGTAAAGATCCTGTACCTAGTCTGTGCACAGGAAGCAGCTGATGCAGCAGCTTGCATGACAGTAGTAACTCCTGGATCTACCATAGACCCTCTCACTCTAACTCTGGAAGACATGAAAACTGCAAATGACTCTCATTACTTTCCTATGTGCTTGTAAAGACAGCATAGGGAAAGCATGATAGGGAAAGAATATATAATGAGAGGAAGCAGAGGGAAAAGGAGAGGAGCATTTAGGAGAAAGGAAAATGCAGAAAGGAGAATTAAGTCTATCTCAGAAAGAAAAGACAGGAAGAGGGAGAAGTCCTAGATATACTAAAGCCATAAAGAAAACTAAATAATAGCAAACAGCTGAAGGCAAAAAAGAGTTTTTAGAAGAAAAGGGGGAGGGTGTAGTAAATATATGAGATAGATTAATAATGAGAAAAAAAGCCCAACCCCACAGGTGAAAGAAGGAAAATGGACTGTAAATTGTCCATAGAGTTGGAATTTAAAATCTATTATCATTTGCCTACACAGGATAGATGGATAGATGGAAGAAATGGAATAATCAGACATATTAAGAATGTTACAAGTCCTAATATGCTGCTTTTCTGGTGAAAAGCCAGAATAGGAAATTTTACACTTAGCCTTACAAGCAGGGAGAGTTGGAGGATTACAAATCTTCCAAGAGGACATCACTTCACAAAATCAAGGCCCATCTGTTACAATTACTTTGACCTTCCGCAATACTCTCTGGCCTCTCCATTACTCCTTTGTGCCACTCCTTGATATTTTTTGGTCAGAACACCACCAATCCTCTCCATGCCCCATAAAATATCTGGGTCCACACAGTTTAACTTAAATTAGAAATTTAAACATAAAAGAGATCATATGGGAGCACTGTTTCCATGCAGAAATGTCTAAGACACTTCTTGCTACTGTTTCCTGCAACATGAAATGTTAGACCACTGTCTGTCCTGAAAGTGTGAACAATAATCACAACTGCAGAGGCAAGCAGCAGCTTGCTCCACAATCATTCCCAGTGCAGAAGGGTGGAGTACAACCAAATGCTGACCTAAACTAGCCAGATCTATCCCTATAAGAAGCTTTGAAAATAAAGAGGCATTTAGACTTTTGTTAGAAAACTCGGTTGTGTGGTGTGGGTTTTGTTTGCTTGTTTGTTTGGTTGTTTTTTTTTTTTGTTTTGGTTTTGTGTTTTGATTTTTTTTGTTGTTTATTTGCTTATTTTTTTTTTTGTGCACAGCTACTGAAGCTTGTTCACAGAAAATTATGAGGGTGTTCTGAATATGTAATAAGAACTGGGAGAGCAAATACTTTCTCAAAAACTTTCTGGAGCATAACCGCATGTGATTCTTATTTCAGCTGCTGCTGTTTGGTGCTACACACACTAATGCAGAGAATAGCTTTACTATCACAGAAGAGAAAAAATGCTGATTAAGGCCTTCTCAGCAGTGCAGGTAAAAGTTATATTCTGTTGGTCTGGGTCTAGGACAAAATGCGTTTTCTGGTCCCTGTGTCACTTTGTTGCCCTCTTACCTGTTTTGATCTGGACTGTCCACTGCCATTAGTGCCCTGCAGGGACAAAGCAAATCCCCTGCCCCTCACCAGGGTAAGCCTTTCTCCTCTGGGAGCATTTGCCCTGGAGAATTCCATCCAGCAGCACATGCAGAGCCAGAATCATTCCTCTCTTGGTGCATGGGGAACTAACCCAGTAGTCCCCTGATTCCTGCAGGGTGGCTTGTCCCTGTCAAGCTGCTCTCCTACCTCTTGTCCCCAGACTAGTGAAGGAAAGATGGAAGATGTGTCTCCACAGGGACTAAATGCATCTTACTGGAGCAATCTGCTACCCAAAGCAATAAACCTGGGCTAAAACTGGCTCTGGCTATGCCTCTCTATTGCCATTTCTCCCATCAGCCATGAGACTTAGGAAAAGAATGAATTTTACCCAGGGGACAGTGGCAGAGACTACTAAATAAAAGATGCTTAGATCTGTTGTAGTATTTGATGTATGCATTAGAAATTAACTAAGACCACTTTAGTTTAATTAAAAATTAGCTAAAAGTTTGAGTTAATGAATATTTACTTTAACTGCAGCTAAACCAAACTATAACATGACAGTGAAAACATATCTGGAGAGTGACATCAATTGTGTTTCCTTAGAGTTTTATTGGCCAAAACAGAAGGTAAAAAATAATATTTTGAAGGTTGCCATAAAATACATCAATTTATACAAAAAAACCTGACTAGCACAGTATAATTTAGAAAAAGCTGCAGCAGCTAGAGAGAGAAAGGTGGTGGAACTTTTAGCAATGGTAGCGATCTGTGGAGGCCACAGACTAACGTAGTTACAAACAGTATTTAATAACATTCCATCTTATTGGATTTTATTAGACTGTCCTTCCTTTATTAGTCCTTCCAATAGGCATTAAAAGTGCGTGCTGAAAAAGAGAAAAAGAGACTTCTCTATTCTTATATATGACAGGTTATAAAAATTCTTCCAATATTGGACCCTAAACCATGCAGTTGAAATGAAATACCTCCTCTGTCATCTCTTTTTCATTAAAAACCAACCAACCAACCAAACAAAAAAAAAACAAAAAAGGAAAAGGAAAACCAAAGAAAAATGAGAAAGCTAAGAATAATTTCTACTTTAATAGATTTTATTTTCTAATTATTGAATGTTTACAATTTAAGAGCAGTGCATAGATATTTTTATCTAATATTTTGGAAAGAATTTATTCCTAGAGCTATTTCCTTATTTGCTTAATCTCTTACTACTAGCAGTATCTTATTGCAGTAAATGGGACTGTTCACATACCTGGAAGACAGACATTTAGGGGAATGTGTGGAGCCTCAGGTTAAATGTCTATATTCATCAATTACTTAATACAGGGAAGCTGCTCAATTTCAGTGGCTTGTTTACCAAGTTAACTGTGGGTGAACTGTCACTTGGAGGCTTCTTTTGCATTTGTCTTCTCCTGAAAAGACTAGGATGTTCTAAACTAGGCAAAATCAGGGTAGTCTTATTAAATTTTTTCAGACTTCTAATGTATTTGTTTGAGAAAACAGAGCTTTGATATATGGTTGTCAGTTCTTCTAGTTGTTATGTGGATAGATAACGAAGCTGTACAGCAGACAATGACTTTTCAGGGGCTTAGAAATTAGATGTCTGGTTTCACATCTGAGATACATCATTCAAAGCAACAGATATACAATATCATAGTCCAGCTTGAGTTGAGAGGGGCCTCTGGAGGTTCAATTTCTCCTCAAAGTAGGATGGACTTCAAAGTTACATTAGATTGTTCTGCACGTCTGTTACTTCCATGAAGTATTTGGAACATCGTATAATTGTAGGGCACAGACTTTGTTCAAAAGTTTTTTCAAGTGTTTTGTTCAAGTGTTTGTTTGATTGAAAACTCTTTAGAATACAGTATTACAGAAAGAAATTTCTGCCTGTTTTATGTTGTTGCTGCAGTTGTATTTTCTCAAAGGAAAATTCAGGGGCTGTTAGTCTTTGTGGCTTCCTGTGTAAAACAGATGGATGTTTTTGATCGGGCAATAGTTAACGTAACTGGAAACACTTGGTAGTCTTGAGGAATGGCTGAAATTTTCAGTTGAGACATTCAAGACCCTTTTGAAATTTTTTGTATATCTAGTGCTGAATAGGGCTTTTAAGCACACTGACAGACTAAAAAAATAAAAAACACTGTGCACAAAACAACAAGGTGACATTATGTGCAATTGCAATTTTGGTCAGGAAGTTTCACTCAGCTGAGATGGGTTTGTGATACAGAATTGAATGAATGATGGTCATTTCACTCTTCCAGTCGCAATACCTGTCCTCCATTTAGTTGATCTTGAGATTTCATCTTCATTATTGCTAAGGGCACACACAAATATTCATGTAAGGATGTGATCATGAGAAGATTCACTATAGATAGCAGCTACTGTATCACACTACTACTCCCTTCTAGTTTTTAGCTGAACTGGAAAAGAATTTCTGAGTTCAGTTCAACCATCAATCCACTATCATTGGCTAATCCACCATGGTGCTACCTTAGCTGTACTGGTGAGATAGCTCATTTTGTAAAAGACTGTAAAAGACTGTAACAACAGTCTTTTATTTTGCTTTTTATGTAATCAACTTGCTTTCAGCTAAGAAATTGTTACATGTTCTAAGAATATTAAACATTTTTTCTCGTATTTGAGAAACACAGAAACTTTTGGTGAATGCCTCAATTTTGTGATAGGTGTATTCTTTCCTTGCATTCTGAGATTGTGGATATTAAATGAAAAGTAAATATCAGAGTCAGCAATCTGACAAACTTATGGTTAATTTCTGGTTAAATTTCAAGATGATATGACAGTCAAGGAAAAAACCAAAAGGTTATAGTAATAAGAATCACAAAACCAGTCAAGTACTTTGCCACCATAAATATTGAGAAAACATGTACAAGAGTTTTGGGGAGAGAGTTGTGAGTCCATAAATACTTGATGTTTGTAACATTTCTTTAAAAATCGGTGAGTTCTTGTGGCATTTGGGAAGAAGAGAAAGGAAAGACTCGGGAGACATTTTCTTTGACTGTGGGACAACACACTTGGGAATACTTGACTCACTGTCTGGCTTTTGTGGATCCCAATGCTTATTGATATCCAAAGAAGGAAAAATTGTTATTGATTTTTATGGGTACTGGATGAGACCTTTAATAAATGCTAATAGAAAATGCTAAATCTGTTAAGATTTGCTTTGATTTTTTTATATGACCAAAATGAGATTTTCTCTGCCACAAATATAAATCCAGGTTTATGTATAGAGTTAGATACAGGCAGCCCAGACACTGCTATGCTGCCACATGTTTAGGGACTTCAATAGACAAATATAGTGTTGCCAAAAGAATATAAAGTGAGAAAGCATGCAAAAATGAAGCTACACCCACATCAATGAAATGCTGATGAGCACAAATCTAGCTGTATTGAAACAGTTTGTCATAGGGCAATTGAAAATGAGAAGTAATTTTATGAAGCTGCTTATATTTGCAGTAACATATTTCTGCTCTGATGTCGTATTACCTACTTCCTGTAAATATGCATTTACTGTGGTCACTCTACAGTGAAAGAGAAAGGTCACACAATGCATGCAACAATTTTTATCCTATTAGTTCTGCTACGGAGATGTAACAGAGTAAAACAAATCAAAGATACATGAGCATGAATGTTTGAAGGGTGTTCAGTGAACTTAGGAGAGAGCAGGTGTTTGTTACAGTGATATGGCGAGTACATTAGAAACCTTTTGTTTGTGCAAATTACTTGACATCTTCCTGAAGCCTGAAATATGATCATTTTTTTCAGGATTTTGTATTGATTTACTTTGAAAAGGTGATGAAGTATTCACAGAGTAGAGTCACTCACTGAACTTTAAAGGGGGACAAAATTTTGAAAGGAGTATTATCTTTGGTCCTCAAGGTTTAAGTCAGTCTCTATTAGCAGAGATAAATGGGCAGTTTTCTCAGTTTTGGCCTGAAACTTTCTCCAGAGCATCTGACATTTATCACAATGAACAGGAGGGGTACACAGTTAGATGGACCTCAGAACTGATTTGATATGATTAAAGGTGTCCTTCTGTGTATCTGTATTGAATAGGAAACTAGATAGGTGAAAAAAAAAAAAAAAAAAAGAAGATGCTTCCCTATCTGTGAGATAAATGAATATTGCAAAAGTTCTTTAAAGATTCATTTTCAAAGGAATTTAACTCAACCATGTGTGCAGTTTTGTGAGTTTTACAAACATAGTGAAGTATATTTGTGAGAAAACTAAGTACAGTCAATCCAAAAAAAAAAAAAAGTTAAACATTTATGTCTCTTCAGTGATGAAAAATCTGATTCAGGAATACTGCTCTCGGAGCTGTATCAAATGCTGACACAAAAAGGTTCATGCACTTTGACCTACTGGATAAATAAAATGCTGCAACTCATTTGTGATCAGTTAAAAATTATCAGTATCAATTGTCATCAACAACAGCATCAAGTTTCTCTGATTTCTTCACTAAGAGACTGTCACTAATAGATGAAGGAAGCCCAGGTTTCCTAGAATACTAGGACAGTAGTTAAAATAATCATTTGCTATTTTCCTAATAATTCCATGGTAATGCTGAAGAAATGAAAGCAATTGTGTTCCACTTGGTTATCTGATGTCCTGGAAGGTAGTCCATCCAAAGAAAATAAACCACTTTGCTCACAGCCTAGGGAACTGCTTCTCTGACCAATGCAGGTGCAAGTAGTCTACTGATGGCACCACTGAGGTGCTTCTGGTAAGAGTTTGAGGGACAGGTAGAAAAAATGTGCTTTTCCTGTCACCATATGGTTTGGGAATTTGTCTCATTAGGAAGAAAATGGCTTAAGTTTCATACTAATTGTCTTTCAGAAACCCTTATGACTGATCCAAAAGTCAAGGGGTATCTTATCCTTCTTAGTCATTACAATACCTTTGTAGAATAGAGATCAGAAAATTAAGCCCTTGCAGTTGGGCATGTTTTGTTCTGTATTTCTTAATCCCTGTGTTTTTTTGTTTGTTGTTTTTTTTTTTTTCACTGTGCTTTTTACAATAAAGAATTTGGTGCTCCATGATGTGAAGAATGACTCCTTTGTCTCTTTCCCTCTGTTTTGTTCTTGGGCTGAGCTGTTCAAATGTGCTTTCATATGTTGATGAGCTTATGGATTTGATGCCTTAAATAAGAAAAAAAAGAAAAAAAAAAAAGAATGTGATGATGAACTTGATTTCACTGAAAAATCAAGACAGACAATTTAATTTAAATCTTTCATCATTACAGATTCATTGGAAATACCGCTGATCATAATGATTTTTTTTTTTAATATTCAGGGGATGCCACATACATTTCCATAGATTATACTCTTGTGAGATATAGCCTCACTTAACCATTGGCTATTTCTACTGAGTCAATTAGAGTAAACAGTTTTAACAAATAGTGAATTCTATTTCCAAGTTTTCAGGGTACAATTGTTATACTTGACTAGCCTGATATTTAGCTTCTCTCTGATACAGAAGTGACTGACTTGCATAAACATCTGTACTTTACCTGAGAATTGCAGCTAATCAGGATGCTTCTGCATGCTGCTTATTCTTCCCCCCCTCACCCCCCCCCCCCCCCCCGTGTGGGCTTGCTTATATCTTTTCTCGTACTTTTAAACTCATTGGG
>JANHFX010017007.1:0-11718 GCA_027560015.1 Chloroceryle amazona | reverse complement strand
CCCCTGCCATGGTGTATTTCTTAGATATTTTTCTGTATATTTAAAATTATGGGGGAACCTTGCACAAACATTTAGGGAGTCTTTGTAAGAATCATTGAAGTTTATGCTTACTAAGGTGAATTCTCACTCATTTTTATCCAATGGTACCAGGAATCTGAAGTACATTTCTGGCCTATGGAAAATATTCCTCAAAAAGCTCAACATAACACCTTATAGCAAATCAAACTGGAATACTAACTCCTTCTACCTAAGATGATGTGATGATGCTCCTTTCCTCTCTTCCTCTTCCTCTTCCTCTTCCTCTTCCTCTTCCTCTTCCTCTTCCTCTTCCTCTTCCTTGCTCTCTCTCTCTTTCTCCCTGTTGTGGCCTGTGTGCCCACCCCCCAAGCATATGTTCATAGATTGCTCATATGCTAAGATGTAGTAGTGGAAGCATGTTCTTTCAGGAGTCAAAAGTCACAGCATTTTTCTTCCTTGGTATGTTTTCTCTTATCTAAAAGCTGTAAGCTCCTACAAATTTTCCAAGACCATTTCAGTGAGAGTCAGGGGTACAGAACAAGACTAATAACAGAAAATGGAGAGCGTAACTATAAATGGTCTAACTGATGACAGACCTGATTTTAGAGTCTTGGGTCTGTGGAGTATTTACTTCCAAGAGCAACCCATGAATTTTTTTTTTTTTTTTTTCAGTATATTCCTGCTTATAGACAGCAAAGGTTGAACTTCAAGTATTGAGTGTTGTCATTCAAGAAATATTAAAAAAGAGATCTTCTGCAATGTTCTGAACTATAATGGTGACAATGATGTGTGTTAAGAATGTAATTAGTTGTCTATATACTTAAGAAAAACTACAAAATATCTATGTCTGTGCTCTGCTACTCACTGTTGCTGAGTGTTCTGCAAAAAAGCTGCAGAGAGCAGTTCTGTTGCTACCTGTCCTAGTGCTGCCAGCAACAATGCTATTACCAAAACATAAGTTAAAATAAGATCACTATTTCAGCTGCAAGTGGTAGTATTTTCAGCCTGCTTTAAACTTATTTCATCAGTGTCCTTACAAGTTATCTAGTTTTCAAGTGACAGGGGGAGAAGACTGGGTCAGAGAAAACCCACCTGTTCTAAAAGGATAGTGAGAATAGCCCAGCTGCTACAATGGAACTGTAGCAGATATATGGGCTATTAAAACCATGAAATAATATTAATGCCAGTTCTGTGTCTCCTTTCCTTATGTTTCAAGACCCATCCACCATGGCCCAATTTCTTCATGGTATATGTAAATGAGAAGCACCATCAGCTATCCCTGACACGTTGCAAAGCACAGCAATCATGTTGACTTTGACTGTTCCACTGTCTTTCTGCTTTTTCCACATAGCATTGCAGAGTGCTATTGTTCATAGAAACATTTCATTAAGCTTGACAAGTCAATCAGCAAATATGGATGATTTAGGACAACTGTTCTCCTAGAACAGCTGGAACAGACTCGCATAGCAATGGTAGCATCTTATCACTCAGTGAGTTAGCAGAGTGAGATAGGAAGTATGTAATATTCACTGTCCCTAGTTTGCACAAAGTGAATGGCTTTAGCCATGTAGATCATCCTGCTGTGAAAGTCAAATTCTCTGGTTAAACATGTGGCTATATTATGCAATGTCAGACACTGCTTGAGATTTTTAGTCACCAGCATACACTGAACTTTTTAACACATATCTGTCTCAACATGATTATGGTTGATCTTAGCTAGATAGGGATTTTGTTGAATATGATGTAGACAAGATGAAACAGGGCAGTATTTGGTATTTTGCTGACTAGAGGGCATGGCTTTGTAGTCCACATGAAGTCATCATTGCCACAGACATCCACAGCACTTTAATTTTTCCCAGGCAGGTTTAAGTTGGTAAGAAAGTTGTTTTTTTTCTTGTGACTGGGAGAGACATAATAGAAAACAGTTAAAAATTTTTTTTCTTAGTGTAAATTCATCTTGAACTGCTAGGTTACTTCAGTTACCTGTGCCAGTAATCTCTCATCTAGAGAATAGGATAGTTGTGGTAATTCAAATTCCCAAACACACGTAAGATATACATAAAATTGGGATGTGGGTAAATGACCCACATAAAATAGAGACATCAATACACGTCAGGGCAGAAATCCTTGTATATTCAATAGAAAACTTAGGGTAGTGAAACAGCACATTATCCACACATGGAAATAAAAAAAACCCACCCTGCTACAAAACCACTCATGGGGAAAAAATATATTGGTCTTACAGAGTTCATATAAACAAGACAGGATATACATGTATGTATATGTTTTTCTAGGTCCTAAATATTGTCTGACATCCCAGGGATTATTCATATTCAGTTGAAAACTTTAATACCAAACTTTTAAACATTAGTCCATTGAAGGGCTTGCACAGACCAAATCAGTCCCATATTCCAAAGTCACTTTATTAGTTCCATCTTTCTGCATATATTTATGGATTAAATATTACAGAAGTATGTAACTAATATTCAGATTATTTTTTTCTGATAAAATAAAACAGTATATTAGCTTCATTTTTCATTACATTTTGTTTATATATAGTTATGAAGTCAGTTTTGTGTGCAGTCAGCATTTACAGTTGTCTTTTAATTAACTTCCTTCCATAATTTTTAATATGGTTTTTCTGCTGAATAGTATTTCTATTCCAAAATAGCTGAAAGTACCGCTAGTACAGCATAGAGGGGGAAAAAAAATGGCCCTACATTACAAAACCATTATATTTGTAGCAGCTCACTGCCAAGAGATGTTTCAAAGCAGTCAAACAATAAATTAATTAGAATGCCAAAATGAGGCATCAGGGGCCAAACCTTGATGCCATTGAAATCTGTAGCTGATGTACTGAATAGTACTAATATTTGACCCTTAGAACTGTTCATATATATTTGGTTCAAGCAAAATATCAGACTATTACTGCAAATCTATCCTTCATTAAATTTTCTTAGCACTTAGATCTTCATATGAACTGGGGAATAGGTTTTGTTTGAATTGAATAGTAGATGTATTTGATTTTAAAAATGACTTTTAATGCTGTATTCTTTCCAGATTTCTATTATTCTCGGGGAACAAAAATGCAGCCAGTAAACTCCCATATACATATACTCCCATAGAGACCAGGTAGCTAAGTGGATAACAGCCCTACTTCATATTTCAAAGGTTACAGGTTCAACCTGAATGAGCTCTGGGTTAATTAAAGTTTCTATTTATTTCTCTATTAGATATGGTATATAAAAGTCAACCATGGTTTAAAAAATGTCTATTTACACTGACAGTTAGATGAAGTCCATTTGTTTGTGCAGAATACAGAACAAAAAAAGAATCAGGGACAGTTAGCATATACATGTCTTTAAGTACAAAACAGAATTGTTTAAGAAAAACTGTCCAACTTTCTGGTTCCTAAACTATATAATTACTGGAAAATAAAAGTCTCATCATGGGCTCCATATTTCTGCTTCTCTATATGATTTTAAAACATCTATGGGCCAGGTATGCTAGAAGCAGCATTATATTGAAATAAATATTTATTAATATCGACTTGTGAGACATGTAGTACTAAAAATTGGAATTGCTGACAGCACCACCACTAGGACGCAGAGTAATTGGGAATTCCTAATGCACACCATATTTGAGGGCAGTTTCAAATGACTTGCGTTTTATCAGTCATTGGAAAAATCACTATATTTGGTCAGAGGTGGATACTTGAAACTCTTTGCATCTCACAGTCTTTGGGAAAGTGCAAGGTCTGTGCCAGATGACAGCAGACAAGCAGTGCTCTTTGGTCCTTAACTTCTTCCAATAGGGATAGCAGTGATGAGTAAGCAGGATGATATACACAGGCTTTCAGACACATGCAACATCTCTGTATCTTCTCAGGGATACCTAAAATTTAGGTCAACTTTTCTGGCTATTTGCTTGCTCTTACCTGAAGAAATGGTTTATAGGACTAAAAGCAGTGCAGCTTAACGTATTTCCTACATATGTGTTATTTTAGGAGTATGGGTGGATTGGGGAAGAAATTACTTGTGGAAATAAACAAAACTATTGGCTTTCACAGATTGATTTCTATAGATCAAAATAATAGACTTCATTTTACAAGTGAAGATACAAAGAAATAAATTTTTCACGACAGAATGCTCTATGTCATCAAAGACCAGAGGTTATAAGACACATGCATACCTGATTGCTAGAGTAGTCATCAACAGACAGATGTTTTCTGTGGTCTGAGACATGATCTCAGTGGAGAAAGCAGCCTGTCAAAATTTATAAAGATGCAATGTATTTGAAACTGCACAGGAAAGTGATGTGTCTGTATGCAGACTAGAAGTGAAGCAAGTGGGTATTACCCACGTTATTGAGAGAGTGAGGACTAATACAGAGCACAATTAACCTCTTAGCATTCCAACAGAGCCTGCCTAATATACCTAGCACTTCTCTAGTTAAAACAATCTGAGCCTGAATGTATTTTGAAGAAACGATTTAAATGATCAGTTAATCAATGTGGCCATCTAATGATCTCTCTTTAAAGGGTGGCTGGTTAACTGGTGAAATCAAATATATAAAGTTAAAAGTAAGATACTTAAGCCACTGATTGATCCAGAGCCCACAGAGTGCAACTTGCTACTTTGAGGAGACTTGGAGGGTTTGCATGGCCAATTCCTCCCATTTCTGAAGGTCAAGACTGCTTTCTTGATTTTTTTTAAAGGTCATTTTATAAGACTCAAAATTAATTTAAAAACCAGTTAATTAACCTAGTGCCTGTGAGTGTGTTGTATTATGATTGCTTTTATTGTAATCTATATGCTACATAGGTCTGTAGGTTTTTAAACTACTTGACTGGTTGTTTTTTTTTTAATTTTGGGAGTGGTGGTGCTTTAAAATATATCTTGTTTAAGAAGCAGCCAAGTCTTACAGTTTATATTTATCTTATCAGTTTAAATGCAGTACTTTAGTGATGCACATATTTTGCTACTACATGAAAGTTACATGCATTAGAACACAGAATCATAGAATCATAGAATGGTTTGGGTTGAAGGACCTTAAAGATCATCCATTTCCAAAACCCCTGTCACCATGAGGGACACCTCCCACTACACCAGACTGTGCAAGGTCCTATCCAACCTGGTCTTGAACACCTCCAGTGATGAAGCATCCACAGCCTTCCTGGGAAACCTGTTCCAGTGTCTCACCACTATGCAAATGAAGAACTTCCTAATTTCTAATCTAAATCCATGAACTTCCAGTTTGAAGACATTACTCTTCATCCTATCACTACAAGCCATTGTAAAAGCCCCACCCCAGCTTTCTTCTGGGCCCCCTTCAGGTACTGGAAAGTTTCTATAAGGTCTTCCTGGAACCTTCTCTTCCCTGGGTTGAACAACCTCACTTCTTTCAGCCTGTCCTCATAGGAGAGGTGCTCCAGCCCTCTGATCATCTTTGTGGCCCTTCTCTGTACCCTCTCCATCAGGTCCATGTCCTTCTTGTGTTGAGGATTCCAGAGCTGGACACAATACTACAAGTGGGGTCTCATGAGAGCTGAGTAGATGGACAGAATCACCTCGCTCAACCTGCTGGCCACAATTCTTGTGTTGCAGCCCAGGACATGGTTGGCTTTCTGGGCTTCACATACACACTGTTGGCTCATGTTGAGGATTTCATCACCCCCAAGCTTTTTGTCTCAGGACTATTCTCAATGCATACTTTGCCCAGCCTATATTTGTGTTATTGCTGGACACACTGTTTCTGATACAGTCCAGGATGCCATTGGCCTTCTTGGCCACCTGGGCACACTGCTGGCTCATGTTCAGCCAGCTGTCAAACAGCACCCCCAGATCCTTTTCTGCCACACAGCTTTCTAGCTATGGCCCAAAGCTAAAATACTGTAATCACTAAATACTTTTGGAGATTTTAGAATGAATTAGTCATAGCCTTGTTTCTTTCTATATTATTAATCTACTGAAAATTCTCAGAGGCAAATTCAGATTTGTTTTCTCTGACCTAGCTGGATGAGGCATTCATTAGGATGCAAGCCATTTCAATAATATGGAATAAACTGAATTTACTAGTTATAACCACATGCACTGGAAAACACTGTAGTAAAGTATAGCTATGAATTTTGAAGGTTTATCCATTACTTAGTTTTGAGAGCTATAATGATTTAAATCAGCTGTGCCTGTTCATTTTAAGACAAGCTTGTTATATGGTTTGCTACAGAAGCAGGGAGCAGGACAAGACCTGACCTCCTGAAAAAGTGTAGTAAGGTGGACTACCAAATGCTCAGTAGGTCTTGCATGCAGAGAAGGTACTGGGTGCATGCTGACCATCTGATCAGTTTATGAGCTGAACTCCTTGCCCACTCTGATTTGTATTCAAGTAAGATGAGGACCAGGATCATATGATAGGCTAGAGGAATGGGTATTGCCAAGAAGCCACAGAGTGATTTACATGAAAGGTCCTTCTTTTCTAACCAGATACAACATAGAATCATAGAATCACCTAGGTTGGAAAAGACCATTAGAATCATCAAGTCCAATCATTAGCCCTACTCTGCCAAGTCCGCCACTAAGACATATCCCCAAGTACCACATCTGTATGGCTTCTAAACACATCCAGGGATGGTCACTACCTTCCTGGGGAGCCTGTTCCAATGCCCAACAACCTCTTCATGAAAAAAATCGTTCTTAATGTCTATTCTAAACCTTCCCTGATGCAGCTTGAGGACATTCCTTCTTACTAGCTACTTGTGAGAAGAGACTAGTGCCTACATCTCTACAACATCCTTTCAGGTAGTTGAAAAGAGAAACAAGGTCTCAGCCTCCTCCTCTTCAGACCAAACAGGTGCAATTCCTCCAGCTGCTTCTTACAAGACTTGTTCTCCAGGCCCCTTACCAGCTTAGCTGCTCTTCTCTGGACCTGCTCCAGCACCTTGATGTGTTTCTTGTATCGAGGTGCCCAAAACTGGACACAATAGTCAAGGTGTGGCCTCACCAGTGCTGAGTACAGGGGCACAATCACCTCCCTGATCCTGACTGCCACAGCATTCCTGATACAGGCCAGGATGCTGTTGGTCTTCTTGGGTACCTGGTCGCACTGCTGGCTCATATTCAGCTGCTTGTTGATCAGTAACCCCATGTCCCTTTCTTCTGGATAGCTTTCCAGCCACTCCACTAGACAGGTTATCTTGTCATAGGTTCATATTTTTTATTCATAGAGTTTTTTTCAACATTTATAGATCAGGTTAGTCAAGCAGGACTTGCCTTTCACGAACTCATGCTGACTGGTCCCAATCATCTGATTGTCCTGTATATTTTATGTAAATGTACTCAAGATGATTTGCTCCATAACCTTCCCTGGCACTGAGGTCAGACTGACAGGTCTGTAGTTCCCCAGATCCTCCTTTCGGCCTTTTCTGTAGATGGTAGTCACATTTACTACCCTCCAGTCCACTGGGACCTCCCCAGTTAGCCAGGAGTGCTGGTAAATGATGGAGAGAGGCTTGGCAAGCACATCTGCCAACTCCTACAGTATGCTTGGGTGTAACACATCTGGCTTCATAGACTTGTGTATGTTGAAGTGTTGTAGCAGGTCGCTATTTCCTCTTGGATTGTGAAGGTCTCATTCTGCTCCTCCACCCCGTCTTCCAGCTCAGGGGGCTGGCTGTCTAGGGAACAACTAGTTCTACTGCTAAAGACTGAGGCAAAAAAGGTATTAAGCACCTTAGCTTTTTCTTCATCCCTTCTCACTGCATTTCCCCCTGAATCCAGTAAGGGATCGATATTGTCCCTAGTCCTCCATATTTAATTTGTATATCACAGGAGTCTTTATTAGCTAATTATCTCTGTTTCTTTTCCTATAAAATTTTACTCTTACAAGAACTTTCATTTTGGCTGTTTGTCTGATATGTATTAAAGTCAGGACAAAACATCCCACATGTTTGAATTTTTGCTTGGTTTTAGAGTAACTTTGGCTGTTAGAAATTACATTCTCAACTCCAACCCATTCTTTACTTTTTCCAGAATTAAATTAGGAACAGAGATATTTTAAACTGTTTTGAATAGTGGAGACTTCAGCTGATTTGGAGAACTTCTCTAACCACACCCATCCCAGCAGCCATGAAGAGAAATTATTTTAAAAATAAAGCAGCAGCTTCTATTGCTGATGCTGGACTCTGCAGGTTTTTGTTTTGTTTTGTTGCTACTGTCCTCTTAATTTATTGCTTTTTAAGGTCTTGATATTCCTCCTCAATAAGTAGTGGAGTGCTCACCAGTTTACCAAGTCAGATTCTCATAGTATAAAGTGCCAAATATGTGTGTCAGTTGCAACTCATCCAATCTGGGAGAGATACCTGCCAGGTCTGGAGGCAGTTCAGAATATTTTGTCCAGTTGTTCAGGACACCCAGAAATCCAAAGACAATGGGTTAGGCTAAGTCATGGTATAAAACATAAGAAAAAAAATTGCTAGCACTGGTCCAGCCAATCACATTAATTTAGGTTTTAATGTTACAAAGCACAGGTGACTTTGAAGGGTATTTTCTTCTCTACGTGTGTGGGGTCTTAAGTTAATGTGAAACATGTGGTGTAATGTATTTGTAGTGGTTTTGGCTTCAGAGCACTGGACCAAAAGCCAAGGATTTATTGTTTGTTTCTTTGCTTAAACAAAATTCTCCTACCTCTCTTTTCAGCATACAAACCCAAAACAGTGACAGATAAGTATGCTGGACAGTGAGTATATGTGTACATGCATGAGATGACAGGAAAAATAATTAAATTTACTTGACAGCATGTATCAGCATCTGCATTTTCTACAGTGTTTATCGAGTGTCACAGTATATAACTCTAAATCTAGCTTTGGATATATTCTTCTAAGGTTCCACCTTGTCCTTGCTTTAGAAACAGTAAGGTTCCCCCCACCCAGCTATGAACCCAGTTATGAATAATGTGCTCATATACATGTGTGAAAGAAAGAAACAAACAAAAGAAGACTGAAATGATTTTCCTGATGTTCAGGTCTTATTGGTTTGTCTGGGTGTCACAAAGGTTACACCATGTTTGCCAGGTTACTGAGTTAGAAAGCAACTCATCAAATGTCTGCTGCTAGAGAGTCTGCAGCATCTGCAGGATGATTCATGCTGGGTGCCTGGAGGTGGCTGGTTTCTCACATCTGCAGCTTCTCAGACCCTTCCCTCCCAAACCAGCTGAAGGATGGTTCTCTTGGAACTTCCTTGTCAGCAACTTGGCAGGGGCTGGGTGCCCCACTAGTGGTCAGGAAAGGGAAGAACTATGCTAGCACAGTTTGGGACCAAACACATCTCCAAATTTGAAGATGAAATAACATTTCATCATTTGTGCTTCAGGACCAAATGTTTGTAAGGGACAGGAAGCACTAAAATGGTTTCCACCTCCTTCACATAACCCTGTTGTCTTTTAACTAAGTAAACTAATATGGCTGACAAAAAGACACATTAAATGTTTTGAAGTCTCTTTGGAGAATGGACTCCAGCCCCAGAATGGGTCTTAGGCTGGAAATGAGAAAGTTTCAATGTTATGGACAGACAGTGCTCAGATGCTCCTCCTGACTCTATTGCAAGCACTTGGGAGACAAATGATGTGCTTTACATGAGCGTAGCCATGGATTATTTTGTTCATTTCCTGAATGGGAGGGAAATCTAAACCACATTTGGCTTAGAAGCACAAAACTGTTGATACACCTGGAAACAAAAATTAAGACGACCACAAAGAGCTCCAAAAAAAAGTGTGAAGGAAATTAACTTTATGCTATGCTGATCAGAAAGGATATCACAGGACATACTGAAGAATTAATGAAACACACTTCAAGAACCAAGTCTGTGTGACAGGAGTCCAGCTTCCTTAGTAAAATATTAAAGGCCATTTCTCCCTACCCATTTACTCTGACTTACTACAGAGCACTTTAGGAAACATAAGAGACTAATAGGTATTGAAGAGAGTGTGGCTGCAGAGTGCAATAGAGGGTAATAGAATGAAAGTTCTGCAGAGAAAACCTGGTCAGAAAGTGTAAATCAAACAGGGTTGCCCTGGAAACAGGTGTTTCAGTATATCTGACATCTTTCAAACATTTCATAGATCAGCATTTGGTTTAGAAACAGAATTGTTTTAAAAATATTATAGTGGTATATTGCACATTTTAGTTATTTTTACTTTGAAAAGTAATGTTAAAATATTGCAGAAGTTTATACAAATATTTTGAGGATTGGAATGTGACCACAGATTTTTTACCAAAACCAGTTTTCCCTCCCAAATGAACCTCATGGATCATTTCTGAATGTTGAATTTTCTTCCTACTCTGTACTAAGAATCAAAAAAAAAAATTAGCAATTCATTCCCTGTAAAGTTCTTTTATGTGATTTTGTTGCTAGTCTTACACGTGTACTTTGTTGTATTTTGTAAATACATCCAGGCTGTACATTGCTGCTCATCAACTACCCAGAGAGGGATGGCACAGAAGCACCCAGATCAGCAGCAAGGCTTAGTCATTCCCCTTCAGGTCTTATGTGACCTTGAAGTCAGGCTGAGTCATTGAAACGCTTAACTGAAAGCACTCTAGCACATAGAGAGGGCACTGCTTCATTCTTTGACTAGAGATGAGCATGGGCAGCTTCCTTGCTGCTGAGAACATTCAAGGAGAGTTTTGCATTTCCTTCAGGAGTGGTCCTTCCCAAGTCACCTGAGACAAATCAGGTGACAACCAGATCTGCAAAAGGTCCGTGCATTGCCCATGAAGGTGGAACACTCGAAAACTAATATTAGGCTCACCTGAATAACTTCACCCAGAGCTGCCATTATTGTGGATATTAACTGTTTCTTCCTAGCCCCACATTATAATGATCAATATATAATGTTTAAATAGACAGATAATAAAACAGAGCCTTAAGTGTGATGAAATCTTCTGGAACTGTAAAAAGATTAGGAAATCTTTAGAGAAATTTCTTATAGCAAGATATAGGAATGTCATACTGCTCCCTGATGAGCGCAAATTAGCCACATCCGAGAGGTAAATACACAGGCGGCTTTGCAGGATTAAAAACCTGATAGCCAGTGGTTTGCTTCTTCACTTACATGTTAAATATTCTCTGACTGTTGAGCTTTGTTTTATCCTAATTGTTCTGGCTGTGCCTCAAACTGTACCACTGCACATCCAAGTTTTCTTTGAAAAACTTACCACAATTATCTGGCAAGATCAAAGGATAATGATCCCCATTATTCCTGGCAAATGAGGCAAAAATTAACATAAATGGTGCTTGTTAACTTCGGGTGCAGTCCTTTATCTCTGAACTGAGATTCTGAAAACCCAGTGCTTTGGGTTTTTTTCTGAGTGGATAATAACATACAGCTGTTTTGTGTGAGACAGCAGCTCTCTTCAAGCCCAGGTTGGATGGGGCTCTGAGCAACCTGGCCTAGAGGGAGGTGTCCCTGCCCATGGGGTTGGAACGAGGTGGTCGTTAAGGTCCCTTCCAACCTAAACCATTCCATGATTCTGTGATTTCAGGGGTGGTTTTCTGTACTGAATTCTGTAATGAATCATAGTGTAAAGTGATGAGGAAATGAGAAATGTATGGTTAGTCATTGCCCATTAGAATTTGTTTCAAGTGACTTGCCTAGATTTGCTTAAGAATTCTATCAAGGAAAAAAGATCTGTAAGAATAAGTAGAA
>JANHFX010017005.1:10386-20506 GCA_027560015.1 Chloroceryle amazona | reverse complement strand
GATGGAGCTGCCGCCACCGGGCCCTCGCCTCCGCCGGGTACCGAGGGCAGGAGAACTTGCGGTGCTTCCCCGGAGGGTTCCCGCCGCTTCCCGCTCGCTCGCTCCCCGCCTTGCCCGTAGGTGCGGCTGGGAAACGCCGGAGGTAAAGCTCTGGCCGCTCGTTGTCTGCGGTTCCCTCCCCCAAAATCCTCACCTCGGAGGGGTGTCTGGGTTCCCAGCCAGCCAGCCAGGCGCCCGGCAGAGTAGCGACAGCGTTTGAACGTTCGCTGAAGTCCGAGGAGCTGCAGATGGTTATCTCGCTTTGCAATCCTCTGCCTGCACCTCTGTCCTATTTATACATTGAAGAAACCCGTCATTTTAGACCGAAATTTGGGTTGTGAAATCGTTCTGCGTGCTTCGTTGCAAAGAGTAACTTCAGGCTGGTTTGTGTTTTGAGTGTTGAGGGTTTTTTTTTTCCGTTTTCTTTTTTTTTTCTTAACATGAAGTTAGTGCAGCTGAGAAGTACGGTAAATTGAAGACAGCTGGCCTCCGGTTCATGCAAAGTGTGCTTTCATCTGGTGGGAAGCAATACTTTGGACTTTCCTCGTTGCTGAGGCTACAGAATAGTTTATATTTTGTACATTACGTGTTGCTTCTACGCAGGACTGTAGCTCAACCCATGTTTTATGGCTTGGAAGGGGTGGTCTGGTTTGAAACTTTCCTAAAAATTAAAAAATCCTGGGTTGATGTTGGGTTCCGGGGACCTTTTTGTGTACTCGGCTGCATTCCCCCTCGTATCTCTCCAGCATTTTTACTGCAGATGAGACAGAAGAGCCCTGAGCAGAAAAATGTTTTGTACCGAGGTGATCTATAACAATGATGAAATCTTTTTTCCAAACAGACCTGTTAGGATGAAGCTGCGCTCTCGAGTGAATTATGGAGCTGAACTCGTATAGATTAGCCCTATAACTCATTAATATTGGAAAGCTCATGTCCAGACTTCAGTGAGAGCTCTTGTTTTATTAAGATAAATCCGTAACTCGCTGGTGACCTGCCTGAACTCTTGTACTTCTCGTGTAAAGTTGAGCTGGAGCAACTCTTCTGGATATTGAACCGACCTGTGCGTGCGCTACGCTGATGCTGTAGTAGGGTCAGCGTTTTAAGTGCCGTTCCCATTGCTGAAGAACAGCCCCATGTTCCTGTTAGATTTCTGTCTGTTGTATTCATTGCCATTCTGGAAAGAACGCTGATAGAAAACACCATTCCCAGATGACCTCGGTGCATTGTGTTGTTGGAAAGGTGCAGTTCCAGCCCTTGCAAAGTACAGAGTGACAGAGGCTGGGATGCAGAATGTGACCTGCCCTCTGCGTATGGGCATGTATGTTAAATATAGGATGTAAAGATTATTTGTGAAGAGCTTTTTTTTTTGTTAAAAAAAATATATATTGATTCTTGGCACTCAGAATTGATGAAATTTCCATTTTTGTACTTCACCATTTGGAGTGCGTGCCTGCGAGTCATTTTGGCTCGGGGTGGGGGAAGAGGGGGGGAATTTACTCTTGTTTTTTTTTTTAAAGCGTGGTACATTGATGTCAGAGAATTAAATAACAGAAAAATCTGTCCTTGAGTTGGGTAGTTACCTTTTGTGATAGCTCTCCCTTGTTGCGGACAGGAGTTCTGTGACTTAAACCTATGAAAAGTCTAAAACCAGACAAAAAAGAAACAAAACCGACTCCACACTTGTTCTCAGCAAAGAATAGCAGTGGGTGAGTGAAGTAATCTTTGGCATTTCTAATTCCATTTTTTTTACCCTTTTCTGGAATGATTTGTTTTACAGGGATTGGCTCTAACATTAAACGTCAGCTATTGTTTTATTTGAGTTTCTTATTTAGAAAATAATCTTAGTGAAAGATCAGATCTTGGCTTTTTAAGGCCTGGAAGCTTTCAAGTAATCTTTTGAAAGCAGCTTAACAGTTAATAACAATGAGATTTTCTCCGAGTCCTTAACTAAAGAATTTAAAATTCTGGATTCATCAGTTCAAGAGGCAAAAGGGTTTCAAGAATTTGAATTTAAGAGATGTTGCAGACAACATGGTCTTAAATGGACAATGCTGCTTCATTTCTCTAAAAGTAGCTAGGATCCCTATGCAAGAGCAGTGTTTGGGTTGTCTGAGCTTTTTTGGGGGGTAGTTTATTTCAGAGAAACTCTACACACCTAATTTAGCTTTTTTTTTTTGTTCATAATTTTAACTTGAATGTTACTAAGTGGGCCCACACGAGCACTGAGTATATTACAAAAGTTCTGCAGTGAGGCATTCTGTGAAATACCACCCGACTCGGGCTTGTTCCTCCTGCCATCTCCTTGATCACTGGGGCCAGGGAAAGCCATCCACTCGTGGATTTAGGGCAAACAGAGGTGGAGACACTCCGAAGGGATGTTGTAAACCTAAATATTAGGCCTTCTATAAAATGAAGGGTCTGAACGAGATGAGTTGTGTCAAACACCAAAATGAGGATCTGAAATTGAAGGCAAGGTGTTGTGTGATAGAACTGGGAATATATTTTTTTTAATTTTATTTATTTATGAAGGGGTCACGTTCAAATAGATGTAAATTTGTGCATAACTAGAATTCTGACATGGGTGCTTCTTGCTTATGACTTGAAGCTGACCAAGGGAGGGCTGTGTGTGGGCTCCTCCAAGCCCCCTTGCTATGGACAGCAACAAGGTTGTCTATTAACACGCTCCTTTTGTGGTATGGCTTTATTAAAAGCCGTGGTCTTTCTCTGAGAAGGGATGAGCCCTATTGCAGCAAGAGACACGGATGGACAGACAGACTGAAACTGCTTGTGGGAGACCATTCAAAACAAACCGTGCGCCGGGACTGGTGGCGATAACAAGAACAGGAGGAAAAGTGCTGTGCAAAAAGTGAAAATTACTTTTCCTAGTAAGGGTTTTACATAAAGAACAATAACCTGAGGGCTGTTTCATGGATTAATAATACAAACTCTTGAGTTCTGAGTACAGGTTGTGCCTTTCTAGTTGTCTATTTCAGTTCTGAGTGTAGGCACTCTAAAAACAAGGATGGTGTTCTCCGGGAGCAGATGTAAGGATGGAGTTTGACACGCTGGAGTTGAAACTTCTTGTGATGCTCTTGATGTTTGGTGACTGCAGAGGGAAGATGAAAAGGGAGAATATAGGTTAAGTCTTCGTAGCTCCTATCCCAGCTGAAATGAAGCTCCTGGCAATCAGAGCAATGTATAGAAAGGAAAAAAAAAAAGGAAAAAAAAAAAAGCAAAGAAAAAAATTGGGGTATAATTAACTGAGTTTAAAGAGATCTCTCAGAGTATTCACCATCTCTGGAAGTCTTTAAAAGCTGTTCTGATCACTTCACCAGCAAAGGGCTCCAAGTTTGGTTCGATCTCATTTTAACACATTCTGCTTTTACTTGCCTTGCTTATCCCACCTGCTTTCCTTCCTCCCTGCCCATCCATCAAGCCCGTATCCCTGCACTTCCTCGGGAAGTAACACATGCTGCTGAAAATGCAGCTTTATTAGTGGCTGATGCAGTTGCCAGCTCACCCACAAAACTATTCCAGTGGAAGTTCGTGGTGGACTTGGCCTCGCTAAACAGCAAGAGCTGCAGGGGAAAGATTTTTAAACCAAACTTTGCACTGCTGGGTGAATGACTTGTTTTGTTTCACGCTGAAAAGTATTTGTGTTTAAATAGTGAAGTGAATTAATGAAATGGATTAAATAAAGTTCACTCTTTTCTGTAAACTGGGTGTACTTCAGAATGCATCAGGTAAAAATGAGAGGCAGGGCTTTTGGAAGCGGCACAGTTTGTCAAAAAGGAAATTGTGTGGTGGGTATGTGGGTTGAATTTGAAAATTTATTTTATTGTGCTATTCTGGTCTTGTTCTGGGGTATAATTTCTGAAAAAAAAAAATAATCCATTTAGTGCTCACAGAAGTTGCTAGATTGACAGCTAGAGAGACCAGATCCTCAGGTAAATCACAGAACGTGTTCGGAGAGAGCGAGTAAGCTTCTGAACTCCAGCTCAGCTAATTCCATTTGCGTCTGACCTGAAGAAACGTGGAGCTGGTTTATTTTTTGTGTGCGCTGGCTCGAACACGGAGGTGGCCGGTGAACGCGTCACGCAGCCCGGTTGCCAGTGGCCAGGAGGGTTTTCCATGGTACTGCTGAGACGATTGGACCAATTCACATCGCTGGGTTCGGCCAGGGGGAGAGCGTCGGGGTGGATTGGGTAGGACACAAGTGCACTGATGTTGTGGGATCGGGACCTGCGAACTGATCCTGGATTTCACAGGCTGCAACTTTCTCCTTCTCAAACGGCGTTTCCTTTAGGATACCTCTTGTGTTTAAAGTTGGATAGCTTCAGGTAGTTACATCACTCCATTTTAAAGAGATTTCCCCAGAAAACGACGTCTGTTTCTGCACCTTTCAGCTGACGTTTATGACTCTTGTGTAAAGAAATAGTCCTGCATTTTTTCCCCGGAATAAATAGTTTGTGGATATGTGAATGCAGCTGATTTGTTTGCTTGATTTCTTTAGGAAAAAATGAGAGAGTCCTTTTTATTTCACTTGATTTGGCTGATAACTTCCCAGATCTGTATTTCCATGTAGAGTGTAATGTTATCAATGTATTGAAAAGGATTTCGAGAAACCAAAACCAATCTGGAGCATATGGCCTTACATTTAGGGGAAAAAACCCCAAACAACCCAAAAGAAGTCTAGCAATAAATTTTACCGTGTCACTTTATTCACCCTGCTATGTTCACATACTTCTTTCTGTTCTGGTGGGTTTTTTTTGTAGTGCCTTCATGAATTTTGCCTGCTGTGATCTGCTGCTGATCACTAGGTGTAGCTGCATCTCTAAATCCACTTTCCTAAGCACAGAAAAGAAGGGCTGTAAACGGGGTTTTAGGAGAATGTAGGTGTATCTGGAGCTAGGGAGGTATGACGGGTTTTTGTGACCTGGAGATTTTTAATCTACTGTTGGCTTCTTCGCACCAGTTTGATTATAATACAGATGAACTTTTAATTACTTGTAAAAAGACTGATTTCAGTATCAGGGTTGGTGTTCAACAGAAGGATGAATGAATGCTCTAATAAAACAAAACCTGATGATAAAATGCATGAAATTAGAAAGACATGGCTAATACTTTCCTAGTGGTTTGAACGGAAGGGTTACTACGATGGAGAGCTGATAAGGGGCTATCTTAACCACCTTGTTTGATCCTTGTCTTAAAGAAAAGCTGAAGAGTGTTTTGTGAGGATATCGCTTCTCACAAGCGAGGAAGAAGCTTTCTGCTCTGTTCCAAATAATTATTTTTGGAACAGATGTTGCTGTCAGTGGGATTCTGTACCGATTTTGGAATAACGTGTGGGGTTTTTAAGCCCACGGGAGATCCGTTAACGGTACCAGGAGCTACAGAGAGGAGGCTGTGGGGGAGTCCCCACAAACGCTTTAAAAACGAAGGATGGAGATTTTTGTGCCCAGGTTTCCGAGCGTAATAACAATAAACTTGCAGGTGTGTTTATGACTCTTAACACATATTCATGCTCAGCAGCTGTGGGGAATAGAAAAGAAGCGCCTTGGCCAGCAGCATCTGGCTCCACAGTGCCCCTTTGCCACCTACGGAGCGATGGTGGGAGATGAGGCAGTGACCACGTTCGTTCAGGCCAAGGCACGGCAGCGTTAGCAGCAAGGAGCTCTGAAAGAGGCTTGGAATGAAGGGCTCTGGGGGGAAAGGTGGGGAGGAAGGTATGGCATCTTCTGGAAGGGTGTGAGAGATGAACCTTGCTGGAAGAGAAGATGTTCTAGGAAAAAAATGCCAGAGTCCTAAAGGACAGCTAAATTACATCTGGAAAACAGAGATGGATTTCTAATTATTCATACTGTCTTATTTTCATCACCCTAGTTTGTCTGTAATAATAAATTGAAGACTCAAATATGTCTGCTGCCAGCTTTACATCGCTAGAGTTGATCATCTTTACATATACAATTAAGAGTAATGATGTTAATGAATCTTTTTTTTTTCTTTCTTTCTGCAGGATGGTGTAAAGCAAACATTTTGCTTCTGAGTGTGTTTGTTTTTCCCCTCTCTCCCCCTTCCCCAAGGTGTAATCTGCCCTGATGTAGAGAGCAGTAGGTAGTGGTTACAGTCAGGTAGTTTGAGGGATAGATTGAATTTTTTAGCCCCCCCCCCTTATTATTTTTTTTTTTAACTCTTCAATGCTGAACTATTACAAATATCTTTCTCAGCACGCTTTTGTTAATCACAAGAAATGTGGTTTTGCTCTGGAATAACTAACAGCTAATTACCTCTTTCATCACTTCAGCTCTTCATCTTCTAGGAGAATGAAATAGAGCATCACATGCCTGTATTAGAGCAGGGGTTTTTTATGGTTTGCTTGCAGTTTCTTGTTTTGTTGTTTTTTTGTGGTCTATTTTTTCCTTTTTTTTTTAATGTTTTCAGGACAGTTATTTACGGAACATTTTCAGAAAGATTCCCATTGCCTCTTTTATCCCTAACTCTAAAATCAGATATTGTTTAGACTCTTTTTATTCTTGAAACTGATACGCCAGCTAAAACAGTTCTGTCCGCAGCCCTTTGTTTTAATTCTGTAGCTCATAAAGGTAGGCTGATGAAAGAGCCGTTTAGTTGTGCTGATGAGATTCTAATATAAGATCGAGGAGGATATTACAGGAGTTTCTGTTCCCTTGCAGGTGGATGAATAGTGGGCCAATAATTAATGAAGTTGTTCTTACAGGTCAATGAATAAAGGGGCTTTTCATGTTTGTTTTTCTGGTCAATATAGACTAGGCTAAATAATTTCCATCCATGCCATGTGCACATCTGTGCTCCTTTATATGCTTGTAATCCGTGCACTAATTTATAGCTGGTGATGAATTATTACCCTCTGGCAGACTTGTGCATTTTTCAGGTTGTACTCGCAGCAGAGGTGGTTGTATTTATATCTATATAACTTTTTCATCTCTTCCTAAGGTCAAACAATTCCTTATTTGGAGCTGGAGCTTAGTAATCCTGCTATGACTGATACATCAATTTATGGCCAAAAAATGGTCATCGACATGCACATCTTAAAGATTTGGTTCTCAAGTCTGCCTGGTTTCTGAGGGTACGTAGAGAATAAGGATTTTGAAAAAAACAATATTACAGCAGAGGTGGAGATTTCCTAAGGGGTTCCACATTGTCCTCTCCCAGTGTAGGAACTCCCGCTCGGCTCCCTTCTGCTGTTTTCACCTTCATGGCTTTTGACTGTTTTAAGGAGCAGTTGAAAACACGCGTGAGAGTCGGTTGCCACCTCTGTGAAGTGTGTTAGGGCCCAGATCAGACATTGCTGTTTTCTCTGTAGTCCTTTGGTATCGCTGCTGTCTCCTCTGAAGGGATTTGTACATTTGTTTTGCTTGAAAAGAAACACCTCGTCATTACCTCTTGCCTCTGCCATCCTTCTGTAAATAAAATCAGGGTGAGAAGTCCAGCGTTTCCCAACGACTCTACAGCCGTGCAGGGTCTGCTCATAGCCTGGGGGGGGTCTTGTGAGGGGAGTAAGTTTGAGGTTTGATGCTGTTGATGTATAGGACTCAGTGTAATCTATTTCTAAAGTACTCTAATGTTTCTATCAAGCGGTATGGTTCAGGATCAGCAGTGTTCTCATGATGATTTTTGGACACTATTTCTATTTCGATGGTGTAAGATCTCTTTGGACTGAACTGTTTTAAGATGTGTCTCATAATCTTAACCAGGAAATGGTTTTTCTCTCCGTGGAACTTCCTGAGCCGCAAGATTTTTCTGGTTCCACATTGGGATGAGATTACCTACCATGAATCATACTGCTGGAGCACAGCATGGAGAAGGACAGATAGGTATTTTAACTCCTGGTGTAATCGTCAGTTGCTTAGTGATCAGAGCTGCTACGTAGGGTATTGGAGACCGGGCTTTGGTACTTGCCTATGAGATGGATCTCCAGAGCCAGGCTTTTCTGTTCTTTTTGTGGGTTCTCAATTAATTTTGACCAGTAGGTTGTTGTTTGTTTTTTTCATAGTTGGGAAATCTGCTAGATTTCCATTAAAAAATAAAAAGGAAGGTAGGGGACAGTTCAGAACCCCCAAATGTATTTAGGAAAGAAGTCCACAGCAGTCCCGTGTCACCACCTCTAAATGACTTCTCCCTAGAAACTCAACAGTGTGCTTCAGGGATGGAGACAGCCCCAGACATTTCCAGGTACCACAGTACTCGGCAGGGTAGTTCTTGTGCTAATGACTGAGAATTCCTGTAGCCTTTTTCCCTTTAATGTTCCCTTTTCTGCATTCTGCAGAGGAGATGATGATTTTACAAAACGCTGCCTTCAACGCTTTAATATGAGCATTTTACATAACACATCACTTAGGCTGTTTTTCTTTTTAACTTCTTCAGAGGCAGCTATTACTGAAGTAATTTCTCAGTTATGTAAGATAAATTGTTGTCCCAGTAATAATTTTAAGGCACCGTGCAGTCGCTGCCCTCTCTGCCGTGTCTGAGCGATGTCATCTCAATTCAGCCTTAGCTCAGGGGAAAACCTTGGCAAGGAGCTTTCTAAATACAAAAAGCAACCTTTTGGAGTTAGGTCTGTGAAGTGGCACGGGAAACCAACAAACCCAAAATACACTTGAAGTTAATATTTATTTAAAACCTTAGAGGTTGAAAATGTGAAATGGGAGGCTGCACATCACCCAACATTACTACCCTCTGCTTATAGTGACAGCAGAGCCCCTGGATTGAAGAGCACATCTCAAGTTCACGAGGGGTGTTTTATTTATTTTTACCGTAAGAATTGTCGTTGGAATTGCCTACATAAATCTAGGCTAGTAAGGGATTTATGTGAATTAGCAGAGCGTTTTCCCTTTGGATTTGGAGAACACTGGGGTCTGATCGTTTTATTTATTTAAGAGTGTTTGAGACAAGCACACGCCCTTTAGAACAAATATGCATTGAAATTGCGTAGGGCCCAGGAGCCCTAGAGAAGTTGAAATACACTCCTGACAAATAAAAACCCTGCCTTCTGCAGCAGCAGGCGTGGAGTGGGGTTTTAAATGAGTCACGCTGAAGCTTCAGAGCTGGATCTTTACATGGACACTTGCTTAGCCAAAAGTCACTTTATCCACTAGCATATCTTTACATCCTGAATACTGGGGAGTTACATGGCTGAAAAAAGGTGATAGGAAAGGTAAAAAGCCTTCAAATTTTCTTCAAGTTGTAGACTGTCCATGCAGGGCAATGACATGGAGATAACCCCTTAAGAATAATACTCCTGAGTGACTTCTGCTTTTCAGCCATATACTGCTGTGATTCTCTGGCAGATCCATTCCTGCGTGTGCACCTCGGCCGTATTCCCCTGCACCTCCCACGGGCAGAGAGTGGACCTGGACTCCTGAAATGTGGACAGGAGTTTGGATTTGGGAGTAGAGGTGAAGCCTGAGGGATCGCAGATCTTCAGACAGAGAAGTTCAGGTGAAGACTGTCTGGCCTTGGACTAGCTCTGTTGCCAAGGTTGCTTCAAGGGGAATTAGGGAATATAAATTGTGGACTCGTTCTGACATCAGTCAGGAGGTGCTTTGGAGGTGTTGGTTACATGCAGTTCAGGTTGCAACGTGGAAGCTTCTGTTCTGACAGTTCCTACTTGCCTGCCAGTTCTGTAGCACAAATGGAGTCAGCTCTTGATGTGTAGCCCAAACTGAGCTGAGAAGAGACCTGAGATGGCAGGATGATGGCTCTGGTGAGGATAGACTTTGTGATGAAAACTGTTCCGTATTTTTGAAGATTGCAACTTAAAAATGAATATAAACTCGTGGGTTCTGGAATTGGTCCGCAAGGAAATCTGCTTTTGTTTGCTTCCAGTAAGTGCTTGCAGCAGGTGGGATCACAGGAGTCCTTCAAACTGCACTTTGGAAATAGGCAGACAGGACTTTTCAGTGGGGCGACAAGGCAAGTGGCAATGGGGGCACCAACTGGACCCCAGGAGGTTCCCCCCGAGCAGAAGGAGCAAGTTGTTTGGTGTGAGGGTGTGGGAGCCTGTGCCAGGCTGCCCAGAGAGGCTGTGGAGTCTCCTGCTCTG
>JANHFX010017004.1:80413-106912 GCA_027560015.1 Chloroceryle amazona | reverse complement strand
GTGGCGGCAGCGGGGACGGCCCCCTTCCCTCCCCTGTACCCCCCCGTGGCCGCCGGCACCAGCCCCCCTGCCTCCCGCTCCTCTTGAGCGTCGTGGGGCTTGCGGAGGTCTTCGAGGGGCCGCTGCAGCCTCTCGCCGTCCGGACCGGGGCTCTTTGTCCCTGCGCCGCGGCTGTAACTCTGCTGAGCTCCCTGGGCCGGTGTTTGTCCCGGAGCTGACTTCCCCTAGGGCCGTTGTTGTCCCTAAAGCCCAGCCCGCAGCCGGGATTTGCCTTCAGCGCGGGGGTTCTTCCTCCTTTCGGCAGTGCGACCCCTGAAACCGATTCGCCCCGTCTCCCTGTTGCAGGGCTACAGGCCCCCTCGTGTTCGTGGGAGCCCTGATGCTGTGTTCCCGCTTCGCACTGGTTAAGCTTAGGTCTAAAACTTTTCCCGTCAGTGACGTCTGATGAGACAGGCGGCAGCCGACGTGCAGAAGCTGCCGTACCGAAGCGTTCCTTAGCCCTGGCCCGTCCCCTCTGCAGCTTCTTTCCCTCTTTGTTTGTTGGTATTGTCGTTGTTTTGTTTTCCTGAAGGCTCTGGTGTTTATCGGCGTCGATCTGTTACTGGGCCGCCTCACCATGACCTTTCAGCTGCTGGCGTGTTCCTAAGCAGTTCCTAAGTTCCTAAGCAGCACTGTGCTTCAGTGACGTGTATGTTTCAGATTTTGTCAGTGATTGCCCTCATCTCAGATGTTCTTGCCCATAGCACACTGTCTGTCTCAGTTAGTGCGAGGTATGTAGTCTTGCTGGCAGGGAATTAGGTATCGTTAGGTATCATCACAGGTTTTTCGATTGTGAGTTAACTACCATACTGACCAGATGAATGCTTCCCCAGCTGACTGGTATAAAAGAGTGCCCAAACTTTGATCTTTTGCGTTTTCTCAAGTTCTTTCCCTTGTAAGATAAACAATTCTAGCACCCATGTTTTCTTTTTTTTTTCCACGATATTTTCTGGTTTTCACTTTTATCTTTCTATCTGTGATAATTAAAAGGTATTTTTAAAAAATACAGCACTTGCTACTCAGCCTGCTCTTTTAGATGGCACTGTGCCATGACTGGCTTAATAGTTAGAACTGTTTTCTATCCTACATTTCCACATCTTATTCACATTTTTTTGACAGTGGTTGACTCTGAAACTGAAGACACTGATATTTGTTTATAAGTTTATTTAGAACCTGGTGAGACACCTCAGTAGGTTTAATCTTGTTATTTGGGATTTATCAGTATTTAATTCTGTTTCTTTTTTTGGGGGGGGGGGAAAGTTTCGTTTCCCTCAAGCACCTTATATTTTTCTGAACCGCTCTCAGTTAAATAACAGCTCTGTTGTATTGATCATCTCCATTATATCTTTTTCCTGATCACTGACAAATGCATTGCGTTGTATCGAACAAGAGATTCGACAGCCAAATTCATTAGCCTTTGACCACGACAAAAATAGACTAATGATTCTTTATTCTTTCTTTTTCTTCTCAGCAAGTTCTTGATCTCTAGAAGTTGTTACTTTGTCTGTCTGTCTTTTAAGCCATGGCTTCTCAAAAATAGCAACATAGAGTAAGCAAGAATGCAGGTCATCAGCATGTCATCTGCTGTGCCATCACTGCTTGTGTGTTTGTTTATTCAGTAACTGCAAGGTAATTGTTTTCTATCCAGTGTGATTGTGCATAAGAAGTTACTGTGGGGAAAAAAAAAAAGTGCTTGATTCATTTCTTTGGCTTTTTTTACCATGATGTACCCTTAGGTTAGTTCACTTGCTTTTTAGTTTTTGAGTGTTATTACCCCGCCAGTCTTCTCTCCTTTATTGCTGTTTTTACATTCAAAGACCTCTTAACAGTTTTCTTGAGAGATAATTTTTAGAGTTTACTGATGTTGGCACAGCCTCCCAGATGTTACATCCTAGTTTTAATTAGTGTTTCAGTCAAATTTCTAAGCATTATTGTAATAGTAATAATGTTGCCTGCTTCATTAAGTATTTGGTCATAACCCTTTTGTCTTACGGTTGTGGCATCCAGAATCTCTAGGTGTTCTCAAACACAAGTACTAATGAGGGCTGCAGCTCTTCTGTTGGTGAGACTGAGTTCATTCAGGTTAACAGGACCCTTCACTCCGTCAGAATGAACTGATTTATGTCTTCCATTATTTTCCCTTTCTTAAAATATTGGTGGATTTCTGTCACATTCTGGTTTTATAGTAGAGCAGTTCTTCAGAATGGCACATTTCACACATTTATTGCATTGTGTTAATACTTCAGTCATGTACTTGGTGAAAAGAGCTTCTCTGAACTCTCAGACCTGAAGTGATCCGGTTGCTTCAGCCTTACAGCCTTGGCATCACCATTTCTGCAGGGACCTACTTCTTATAGGCACCAAAAACCCAGTCCATGTTGGTTTTGCCGTGCAGAGAGCTGGGAAGGTATTGAAGGAAAGACATGAGAAGTGTCACAGTCTTTCAGTTTCCTTCTGTTGATTCATGTTAGTTATTCCTGTTCTAGACATTCCCGCAGCATGCAGAATGGTAAGTTATTATTAAAGGCATCCCTATTGCATATGGTTATAAAGATAGCACCTGAAATAGAAGAGTAATGCCTCTGGTTCAGAAAGTCGCTGAGCTATAGCTTGCTGGAGTTGGGGAGAATAATTTGACGAAGGAGCGCCAGTGTCATCATTTTACTCTCTTTCCTAGGCATCTGCTATTGACCAGCTTTGGTGGGTGATGAGATACTAGGTGAAATGGGCGCTTTGACCCAGCATAGATAACAGAAGACTGTTACTTTTCATTACTTTTTATGCATTATTTATTTATATGTTCATTTTTAACTGTAGATCTTACTATTTCATTGTCTTCAAATTTCCCTTTCTTAACCTTGGTCACTTCACACAGTCCTGCTTTCATAATCAATGATCAATCTAAACATACCATGGTCATGCATAATTAGGGGCTACAGCCATGTATTGAGTTGGTAGCTTCATGTCCCAGAAACATTAAATTAGGGTAGCTTTTTCACTGGTGTGCTCTAGAATTCAAATCTGAACATGAAGGGTGTGTCAAAATGAGAGAATGCGTATGCAGGAAATGTGATCTCTTATGTTGTTCACTTTGATTTCTCTCAGATTTATCCACTGGATGTCTATCCTCTGACATACCGGGCTCTTATTTTTAGATTTATATTTTTTACCCATTTTTCAACCTAAAGAAATGCCATCTGTTAACACAGGTAACTAATTTGGAAAATGGTTTTTAATAGCCGCTTTCCAAAACTGTTTGACAAATTTGAACTTAAATTGTGAAAGTAGATAATTATCAGGGGTTAAGGTTCCAGTAACATTTTGAAGTGAATTTAAAAATTAAATTGAGGAGTTACAATTATTATCATAATGTAGTTTAGATACACTAATGCCTTGGGATATTTTTATATCCAGGTAAGCTATCACCTTGCTGCTGTCAGATCACCTGGTTCAATATAAAGAATTGATTATTTAATCAAATGCTTATGTGTGGAGGCTTGAGTTGCAGTCAGTTTTCACTACACTTCTTTAGCATAAGATATAGGGCAAAGCTGTAGCAGAGACTATAGCTACTGCCTCATTTACACTCATCCCTATGACTTAGAAAGATTAGGAAACTTAGAATTAAAGCACAGATTTTGTGTAGCTTAATGACACTCTCCTGAGAGGGGCATATATGCACATAGGGAAGAAACATTTTCAAGCTTCTGTACAAAAATCAAATAGCAAATTTGCTAGGTAGGGAAATTTGGGTTTTTCTCCTAAGAGGATCATAATATGAGGTTGCATTCAATGTCTTTAATACATGTGCAGCAGTCACAATTTAGAAAAAACTCAAGAATGTAAATTAGTGCTTACTGAATAGGAATAATGTGAAGTTACTTTGCAGAGAAATATAATTTATTAAAAAAGCAAACCAAACAAACAAAACCCAACCAAACAAAAACCCCAGAGCCATTGTTTCATAATCTTATTACCAAATGTCCCTAAATTGGAACCAGATTACTTGAATTCACTGCTCTCTCCTAACCCTGGCATGCAGCGTGTTTGCTACCATCCGAGCTCTGTTTCTCAGTGATACCACCAGACTAGGATTTGTAGAACTTGGGCACCTAAGTGCTTCCAAAGATCTGGGTTTGATCTTTGGAAGTGATAGCAAATGGGCTCTGTTAAAATACTCATTGCTTCAACAGCTTTGTAAAGGTGTTCAAATGCTGCAGGAGGTACTGACTAGGCTATTTTGTCCATCTTTTCCTGGTGATGAACAGGAATGGATTATGGTTGGTCAGAAGGAAACCAGAGTGGTAATCACACTAAATCAAGGTCTGCTACCGAGAAGAGAATGAACATATTCATTCTCTGTTCTAGAAGGTGGTGAACAGGAGAGTCTTCAGTGTGATTGTGCAGTTTCTAATCAGAAGCTACAGGAAACAATATTTACCTCCAAGCACTGTTTTTCAACTCTATTCTCTTTTCCCAGTATGTCCTAAAGGAGGGGCTGGAGCACCTCTGCTATGAGGATAGGCTGAGGGAACTGGGGTTGTTCAGCCTGGGGAAGTGAAGTAAGACTATGGGGGGACCTTATAACTGCCTTCCAATACCTGAAGGGATCCTGCAGGAAGGCTGGAGAGGGACTCTTCACAAGTGTCCAACAATAGGACAAAGGAAAATGGCTTTAAACTGAGGGAAAATAGGTTTAGATTGGATCGTAGGAAAAAGTTCTTCCATACGAGGGTCGTAAGACTGGAACAGATTGCCCAGAGGGGTTGTGGATGCCCCCTGCCTGGAGGTGTTCCAGGCCAGGTTGGATGAGGCTTCGAGCAACCTTGTCTAGTTGAGAGGCATCCCTGCCCATGGTGGAGAGGTTGGATTAGATGATCTCTAAGGTCCCTTCCAGCCTAAGCTATTCTGTGATTCTATGGTAGTTTTCGTATGTATCTATTAACTCTCCTGTCACTGCAGCTCCTTTTCTTAGCTAAAAAAAAGTTGAATTGAGTTACGTTTTCAAGCTCTGTAATGGGTGAGTGGATGTGTTAGGATGAGAGTGGCAAGTGGCAAAGTTAAAAAACTTAGAAGTGTGCTTAGTGTTTTGCAGAACTTAGGATGCTGATTTTTGCATTAAGGTCATCCAAAATTAGGGTTTGCGTAATCGGTCTGTGCAAGGGAAGATTACAAGTTAATGTGGAAGGGTTAATAGTGAGAAAGGCTGAATGATAGTATTGAAGGTGACAAGGAACACAAAGAAGCAAGAAAATTAAAGGAGATAGATCAAGAAATGAGGAAATGGAGGGGATGTAGCCAAGCCAACAGCCTTGACTGGGGAGGAGAATGTGTAACTGGTGGAATGAAAAGGGGAAGGACAGTGAAGTGAAGTTAGGAGTTTTTCAAACAAGTAAGTTGAAGTTGAATTGACTAGAGTTTATTACTGTTTAATGTGTATGTTGACTATATGACTGAGGAAGTTCCTTTTAGCTGTAAAGTTTGGGCATTCTCAGATGTGTAACAGTGAAGGTGTTTCTCAGGTTGCTGATAAACATGAGATAACAAGTTGTGTAAAGCTTCTCTGTTTCCATATCTGTCTTCTGTGGTTTATAATATGTCTTTCCTAGAAGTTAAATGCTTATTTGAGACTATATAAGATATTTTGATTAAAATTTAAGGTTACAGTGAGAACTCTATGAAACTTTAATTTATCATATAGAGAAATCTCTCCGCGGCAATCATGTAATAAAAATGGTATGCATTTCTCTATTTTTACAAAGATTAGTGAGCTTCTCTCTCAAAACTTGGTTTCTAGCTGAATATAATGGGTGTTTTAGTGTCTTTTCATTCTATGTGTTTGGTTTTTTTTTCTGAAAACGAGGATTTTGTTTCTTTTGTTATAAGGAAATTTTCTGTCTTGAGGAGAAAGAGGTCTTCTCTTGTGTAATTCAGAAGGATTCTAGGATTAGCTTAGCACTGGGGATGCTGATTTGCTTGAGGATCTGAAACTGAACATCTAAATACTGTTAGAGTAGTGGATGGTGGCTGTTAGTCCACATGACACAGCTGAACACATGCACTGGATGATTTAAAGAAGAGTATACAAAGATGTTATGTTTTTCCTTAGTTAAAAATACTGCGTTTGTATTTGTGAGGAAAAGCTTTTTAAAAGTTACTGAGGTTAAGAGGTACTCATATATAGAATTAACTTTTTTTTCCCTTTAGGAAATCGGTAGGTTAAGTGCTACTAGAAGCATTTTAGAAATATTATTTGACAATATTAGGATCTAGCAGCACTATTTTTTTTCCTGGAGATTTATGTCTGGTGATCCAATTTGGAGTTCTTCCTTCTTTTCCTTCCAAAAACCCTGCTTCTGCTGCTTTTCTGTGCCATACAATTACATGGTTGCATTTCCTTTGGTTTTAGAAGGGCTGTCTTGTTAACAGCATGGAAACAGTTTTATTTAAAAAAAAAAAAAAAAAAGGGAAGTTCGAGAGCATTATTTTTTTCTTTTCATGTTTGCTTGGGAGAAATTTTATTTGATCAGATGTAATTAATTTAAATATTTTCATACCTGCTTAGAAATGCTGAGGTCCTCCCAGTTTACTCCCTGTTTATATCATTAACCATGGTGTCACTGGGCAGTTATGCCAGGTCTCTTACTGTCAGTTTGCCTTCATTTTCCCCAGCTAACTGCAGTGTAGGGTTCCAAGCATGCCCAGCAGGAGTTGTGCCACTTCCCAGGCAGATGTGGTGGCAGAGACCAGGGTGCGAAGTTCTTGCCCATTTGGAAGTGCAGGAAGAGCTGTTGGGTCAGTAGGTGCTGCTCAAATCCCCAGCTCCTGCTGCACAGTGAGGGGAAGGCATGCCTGTAGCTTGCTGGGGTGCAGACAGGAAGAGCTAGTGTTCTCTAAGGAGGTTATTTTAGATATTCTGTGGTGGGTGAAAAATAAAATCAATATTAAAAAGAAAAAGGGGTTTCTAGGGAGTGATGGATGTCCTCCAGTAAGTACTAATTCCAGTCAAGTTTTTGTTGCGGTTTTGTAAGTTCTGGATGTCTGAACCACACGCAGGTGTTGTGTTAAGGGGGAAGGTTGAATACTGCTGCAGAACTCTTCCAACAACCCTTAAAGAGCACATTAAAAAGATCTATGGTGCACAGATGTTATGGACTAAATGCATTTTTATTTTTTTTGCAGCAATATTTACCATGGTTTATGTTTGCAGGTAATGAAAGCTGATGTTTACATGGTTGGGTAGCAACTGCCATTTAAAATGCTATTTTCATGTTTTTAAGTCTACCGAGTTTAAATTCTCTCTCTTCTGTTATGAGCTGTGGCTTTGCATCTTGAATCACACTAAAAACTAGCTAAAAATATTAAAGTCCTTTTTTGTAGGCAAGCTGACCTTGCCGTTAAGCTTGTAAAAACTTTTGTGAATTCTGAGAACTCATAACAAAAAAATATTCTGGTACAACTGTTGCTGATACTTTTCCCACCATTATTTTTTGTTGAAGGTGAACTCTAAATCTGCTCAGTATGTTGCTTTGAAATTGCTAAGTTGTAGGTGTACATATACATGAGTATACATAAAATACTGCAAAATTTGATTGTCTTTCATAGGGAAGTTTTTACCTTTGAAGACAATGTTAGGACCAAGATATGATGAACAGGTTGCTGAAGAAAATCGTTTTCACCCGAGTATGTTATCCAACTACTTAAAGAGTCTGAAGGTAAAGTTAATTTTTCTAGTAATTAAATGATTATTGTGATTATTAGTGTATATTCAATTTTTGGTTTTCAGATTTAAGAAAGAAGAGCTTGATGGCTTCCTTTGAGACATCTGTACAGAAAGTTAATTTTTGTTGTTTACATTTTCAGGCTTTCCCCTCAAGTCCTAAATTTCCAAAAGGATTTTCTTACAGGCAAGAATCATGGAAGGTCCTCCAGCCCATTTGCTGTATTAGCAAGAATCTCACTTTTCTGTGTTACTACTGTTGCATCTTAAAGGGATGTCATTGTAAAAATTCAGGTAGTCCGAGTTTGTAGTTTCAGAAATGGCTCTTGCATATAGGTATGTTAAGGTACAATTTGTCCTTGTAAGAGTGAAAGCATTTAAAAGTGAAAGCAGAATTTCACAGAACTATTCTGTAGTTTCGATGCATAATTTTCTTCTTTTGAAGTACAGAATGCTTTATGGTATTTAACCAGCCATACCCAAGTATGGAAGAAAACATTTTGTGGATTTTATCCATTAACTTAGTTAAAAAAAAAAGTGTAAATAGAAAAAAAAATTAGGAGCATGGATTGGGGCTCAGGAAGATGGGTGGATGCCTTTATCACAGGGTTACAGAGCTGTGCTTATGGCTTATTTCTTCGTTATCAGTTGCACCCTTTTCTGTCTTTCTACTTCAATTTACATGTTGTTCTGCACAGCAGCACAACTTTTGACAGTAAAGATGGGGATCTTTCCAGTCTTTTATGTAGATCTGTGAGGTGTTGTGCCCAGTCCAGTGCTCTGGAGATGTGGGAAATGGGATTTTGAACCTCCCAGGCAAAGGCAGGACTACAGCCTAATTCTTTTAATCTGTTTATTAAACTGTTTTGTGGAAGGTTAGCACCACTTATTTTTTTTATACTATATTATAAAACTAATCATGCTAGTGATGTATTTTCCATGGTGGTTGTGTGTTTGTTCCCCCCCCCGCATTGATCTGAGTTAAATGCATTCTAAACTTGTTTAACAATATCAGAGCTTAAACACCAGGAGAATCAGGTGTAGCAGTGAGAGAAGTACATTTGGGTTAATGTGATAAGAGGGTAATCTCAGTGAAGCATATGTGCCTGTTCTGAGGTGTTGGAAATGGTAGGTTTTTTTCTTGTTTGAATTCCTGAATCTATGCACCTAAATTCTACTTGAGTTCCTCTTTTATGCATTAAGTTGTTTTTGACTCTTAACTGGCTCTAATGGGCATCCTTGGAAATTTTCCCAGACCAATCTTACTCATGATTTAAAGTATTTTAAAATTCTGCATATATTTTGAGGTTACAGGGAACTTCAGAGCCTTATTCAGAATTTCTGACTATTTGCTTGTTAGTGATTTGTCACCAGAAAGGAAATCATGGTGAGCCTTTACAAACTTTCCACTAGGCGCATCAATCAGTTCTTTTGCAATACTACAAATTCATAATGTCTTGAGTGATATCAGATGATTAGAATCTGATAGTACAATAATTAGCATGAGGTTCCCCACTTATATTTTGGTAATTTTCTTCAACAAGCAGAACATATCATTTCTCTCAAGTGCCCTGTTCTCATAAAATCTTTTTGTTTTGACCCCGGTATTGTTGCTAAATGCTTACTATTTGAAATTATACAGGTTTGTTGGTTTTGTTTTATTTTTTTTTTTTAATTTACCAAGATATGTAGGGGGTTACTAGAGTGCTGTATTTGTAGAACAGCAATTTACCAACAAATAGCTCACTGTACACAGTTCTCATCATTTTTCTGCAGTGAGTTTTACTGCTAATAACTGTGCAAAATGGATCACTTCTGAAACCTGTTTATTACTTAAGTTCATATAATTTATTTCCCGGGTAAGAGACTTCAGCAGAACATTTTTTACATCTGGGTTTTAGTAATAACGAGATTTTAGTAATAATGAGATACTACTTTTTGAAGGTACCAGCTCAGCATTTAAGACAACATCTGTCTGGGAGGAACTTTCTCTAACAATCTTCTTGGGTGATTCCTTTTTTCTCATGGAGCTGGATGCTGAAAATCTGAATATTAGAAACCAATCTGATAAGGGAGAGCAGCCCTGGTCTTCTTCTGATTGCTAATATTGACATAGTATCTTAAGGGCCTCATACCAAAAAAAATTGCAGGAGCAGTTGGTGTCAGTGTGAATAGTTTTGAGATTTTTCTTTCTTTCTTGAGTAGGTAGGTTAGTACATTTTATGCTCTATAAAAGGTAAATTTATTTCTGTTATGAAGAGCTAGGGCATTAGTTAACTCAAAAGAATGTTTGGGCAATTAGTATGCTCAAACAACAATATTCCTGTTATGAAAACTGGATATCAGTTTTCAGCATTATTATTGTTCTCACAGATGAATTAAACCACTGTTTTAAACTATTTTTCTCAAATAAGAAAGTTAAAAAAAAATGCTGTGACTGGAGAGAATTCAATATACTGTAGTATGCTCTCTCCCTTGTGGGGGAGGATGTTTTTAAGTTCCAGTGTCTAATGAGAAACTTGTGGGGTCATACAAGGTGAAACAAGCTAGGCTCATAAGAGTGCACGCCTAAGGCATTAATAGCTGGAGATAGCTGGAATGTGAGAAAGTGAGGAGGAAGGCTTTTATAACTGTAGGAGGACATGGAGAGCCTGGCCAAAATAAATAAGAGCTGAATGGAGGTAGTGTGAAGATCTTGGTGTTTGTAGAAGATAAAAATTTCAAGCTATTGATGAATTATTTTTTTTTCCCTTCTATCCAGTCGTCTGTTACAATTAGAAGCACGTAAAGCAGTTTCAATTATGTTTCAATGTGGTGTCTGAGACTGTAGTGTTGCAACAATCCTTGTGAGAAATAAATGTATGTTTTAATGAGAAGTTGCTCAATAATTTGAAATTATTCTTTTTTGCAAAGCTGTGTCACTCAATGGGTGTGGTGAACTTGAACATGTGATTTATGCAAAACAGTGGCTGGAAAAATTTTTTTGCAGTGGGTGACTACCTATTTTAGTTAGCCTTTCAAAAATTAGGTCCTTTAAACTTTCTAGGAGCAAGCTTATGAGAGAATGACAGAGGGGATGACTGTAATGACTAGTGTGAAGTCAGGGTGTCAGAGCAAAGCACCTGTGTGATGCATGCATGTGTACTAGAATCTATAGGTGAGAATCATTGATGGTAAGGACAAACATCCCTGGTTCAGGGACTGAAATGTTACCCGTGGTACCAGTGGTTTTTGTTCCAAAAATGCATGCATTATAACTGTATACTTGGATATGTTACATAATCTGCCCCCCTGCTTATACTGCAAAGGATAAAAATTCTTTAACCTCTTGTTTTGCTTTGCACTCTCTAAATTGTAGTGTGTTATATGCAGCTAATCCCATGAACTGAGAGAGCAAATATTTCTGCTTTTTGTAAAGCAGTGAAATAGCTTTGAGGCTTTACATGTTCTATATCATATGTGCTTTTATAGCTTTGGCTAAATTGTATTGGAGAACTGTTGGGTTTACTGCTCCATGAAGAGTATGAGGAATGGTGTCACTTGTATGTGAATGAAATGATTTATAATAATTGCAAAAAAACAGCAGGCCAGGAGTCCCAGAGTCCTGTAGTTTAGATTTTCCTCTCCAGCTGACACTTTGTTGTATTTCATTCTCTTACTCTAATTAAATGCAACATCTCAAACTCACAGTGACACTTTGGGTCTGAAGTATGTTGTAGTGTCCTTCTGGCTTCTACATGCCAGTCAGGGAACTGAAATCTGTGAGAATGTTTAAAAGAGTAGTTTTTAAAAGTTAAGGGAAAAGCATGCAAGTATTCTTTAAGCTTGAAAACTGACATAGAATTAATTTTTGTGCTTTCACACAACTTTTCAATGGTAGCGGGAGTTTGGGGAAGTTTGGAGGCATCTTGTGGGAACATTTGAAACTGATGGTATTTGAGAACTAGCTTAGCCAGCGGGGTTGAGAATTGACTTCGAGTTTTCAACACTAAAATGGAATTGTATTGCTCCTACTTTTGGACGGGAGGTTGTTAAAGTATGTTCTGCCAGATCACTTACCTTTCTTCTTGTAGCTCTCCTTCAACAATTTGTTATATATTAAACAAATACTACCTTTTAATCTGTCTTCATGCTTTTATTAAAGGTTGTTTTCCTCATGGTTCTTTTTCTCCAGACTGTGCTATGATACAGCATTTTCTTCAAGAGTAATTCACATTTTGGATTGTCTTGTTTCTTACTAGACTGGAACTGAATGCAGAAACCTTTACTTCAAAATGATATTTTCCTTAAAACTTTCTCTTACTTTGAAAATAACTTTCTTTTTCCCCCTTAGCTGAGGAGATCTTGGAAGCATTACACCTAACCCCATATTGTATATAAAAGGTTTTCAAGCTGAGCTATGCAGAAGTTGGGAAGGAGGGTAGTCAGGGCATCACTTACATAGCTTTATCGCCTAGAGCTCTTTGGTGAAAACAAACACATCAGAGTAGAGTTTTCCAGGCAGCCTGAACTCGGGTACATCCCAATACCTGAGTGGCTGCTGATACAGCGTTTTTGTCAAGACCCGCGCACGTTTTGGAATGTCTTGTCTCTTACTAGAGTACAATTGACTTAACTACTGAAAGTGTCTTTGAAGACAATCAAGTTGTTACACATTTTAGCTTTGAATAAAATGTTTCCGAGAATTTAAGGAAATTTTTGGTTTAGACTTGAAAATGTTGGTTTGTTTTGCACTCTAATGGACGGATAAACTGAGTTATTTTTCTGAGAGTATACTTATATATGTCTCAGTAGTTAATTTTTCTTATGGTATTTCCACTGTGCCAGTGTTTAATATTGTTCTACTGAAAGAATAAGAGCACTCAATTCTGCCTCATTTGTCTTTTAACATGCTAAAATAATTCTTTACCAGACAATTCCCTGCTGTTAGCTGATTTTCTTATTTTGAAACATTGCTGGGAACAAACTGAAGTTTTTGAATTGATGGCTAGTGTTATTTCAGACACCAGCTTTCACAAAGAAACACGGATGACTTTGATGGTGCTAAAATTCAGATTTTTATGAGCAAATACAGGATTTAAGAATTTTTAAACTATAGCCTGCTCTTGCTTTTAGTTTGGATGTTAGTAGCCATTTAGTATTTATGCACTGATATTTGAATGTCATATAAAAGTGTAGTTTATTATTTTTTTCTTTTTTTTATTAGGTTAAAATGGGTTTACTGGTAGACTTGACCAACACCACTAGATTCTATGATAGGAATGATATAGAGAAAGAAGGGATTAAATACATAAAGCTCCAATGTAAAGGGTAAGTTGTCTGCACTCTTTTAGTATTTAGAATTTAATTGGAAAGATCACACAAGTAGTTAATTTTACTATTTTTCCCCTTTCCCTCATCTGTCTCCTATATGTTCCTGTCTTTTTTCAGGCATGGGGAGTGCCCTACACCTGAGAATACAGAAATGTTTATTCGTGTATGTGAACACTTCAGTGATAAGAATCCCTCAGACCTTATAGGTATGTCGTCTTATAGCCATCATTAGTTTTTGCTGTTAATTTATTTAGTATTTACTCATAACTGCAGTGTCATTCTTAAAAGTTTAGGCAGAGGAATTACCTCAGTACAACACTTATGTGTGTATAGATTTGATTGCTTTCCCTCCACAAACTAGCGTGTTACTGCTTTTTACAGAAATTAATATGCTTCTACAATCATCAATTTTATTACAGCTCTAGGCTCAATGTCGAGAAATTTATAGGCTTCAGAACTGTCTACAAATCCCTGATACTTGCATTGTGTTTTTCTAACTTCTGCTGATACAAATGTAGGTTATCTATTGCTGAACTGTTGTTTTAGCATTTGATGGTCTGGCTTCCTTGAAGTCAGTTTTGGTAACTGAATGATCAGAGATTCTGTAGCAAATACCACAAAACAGCTGATTAATTGCTGGAAACTGGTAGTAGATATTAAGCTGAATTTTTCTTCTGGGGTGCACTGTCTCTCAGTGAATGTTTAAACGTTCTTAAGGATTTTTTTTTTCTCTTCTACCTAGATCAAAATAAATTTTCATTTTAATTTGAGTGGCTTCTAGTTTTAGTTATTCTGATTTCTTCTAAGCACACTAATGTTCAACTCTATCTGAAAACTGTCAGAGCCAATAAATTACTTCGCATCTGTGTTTCTGGAGTCAAAATAGGTGTTGTCCTCAAGTCTGTTTGGTGATAAGCCTGCAAGCTTCCTGAATCTGAGTGTTTGTGTGATTTAGGGGTGCATGGAAGAGCTTTCCATGTAGATTTCATTGGTAAGAGCTTGGTACACTAAGCTGGTATTTTCATACAGTTTAGGATTTATACAGAGTTATAGAACTGTACAGTAGTTGAGGTTGTTGGAAGGGACCTGTGGAAATCAGCTAGTCGGTTGCCCTTCCTTAGAGCAGGCCCAGCTAAACCAGCTTGCTGTTTTGACTGTCCCCATTTGGTTTTTGACCATCTCCAAGCTTGGAGATTCCACAGCGTCTTCTGGCAACCTCTTCCAGTGTTTGCTCACCCTCACAAAATACAGTCATTGTTTTTTTTCTTGCATTTAAATAGAACTTATTCTGTTTCAATATGTACAAATGCTTCTTGTCCTGTCACAGGATACCACTGAGAAAAAAAATATATATATTTAAGTGCTCAAGAGATAATTTTTTTTTTTCCCCTCATAATTTTCTTTTGGTACTGTCTTATTTCTTTATTTCACATAGAATGCAATTTTAATTTGAGTTTTGTTTTTTTTTTTTTTTCTCTAAACTGTTACACAAGTATGGAATAAGAAAAAGGAGGAACTGCTGAAGGAGAGTGAGTGAGATCAGTCATCAACAATACTTCAGAACTTGTACCAGAACTTGAAATATTATTGATGACCGATCTCACACACTTTCCTTTTTCAGTTCCTCCTCTTGGTCCTGCAACAATATTTCAGGACTTGAAATATTGTTATGATCAGCAATTTATATGGCACATGGATAACACGGTGATATCCTATAAGTAGCAGACCCATTTGACTGGTATTTCAACTTATTTTAAAATGCCATTTTTAGTGTTGGGTTACTAACTCTTTGATTTCTATTAATTTGGAATGTTCTTTCATTATTCAGATTGTTTCACTTCTGTGGGGGAAAAAAAAAGAAAAAAAAAAAGGTCAATTAAAAAGAATCAAGAAGAAAATATGTCGACTAAGCTTTTAAATAACCTGTGGTTTAGGCTTTCATATTAAAGAGAAATGTTGGGATTTTCCATTTCCCTTCCATGAATTACTGAAAAGTTGTTCCTGTTTCCGGACACTTGTGTCCTCTGACAGAGCATCAGAGGGGCTGGTGTGGAGGATGCTTTTATCAGAAGCCTGGAGCAGCGATAGTACTGCACCCTGGGTGATCTTTCCCTTCCAAGGCATTGGTCTCATTGCCGAGATGCTTCTTACCGTTGTCATGTGTGTAAAATTACTGACTTAACCTTCTTGGTAGCACTAACAGCTGCAGGACTTCTTGATAGTGATAGTGTGCCATCTCATTTCCAGTGTTGAGATTGGATATGAAAAAGAGACTGCAATGTAAATCATAAGTGAACACATTTATTTTTTTTTTCTTCAGCGAGGACAATGTAGGATGGAAACTTTGCTTTTTCAAATAGAAGGACTGGAGTATGCCTGCCATACTTGGGGAAACAAAATGCAAAAATTTTGCTTAAGCAGAAAACAAAAAAGAAATGATTGCCGACAAATTCTATCGGGAAGCTAAAATTCATTTCATTTGATGCAAGTTACACAGTTTTAGGTATTACTAAAGGGTTAGAACAGATGGATCCACAAAATTCATGGTAGTTTTTCCCTTGCTTTATTAAGAAGGGAAGCCTGGTGGGGTGGGCACAAAGTCCAGTTCTGATACAATTGATAGGTATTTCTGTTTACCTATATGAAGTTTCTGATCTCTATCTACCTACTTTTTGTAGGCATTTTTTTGAGCTCTAGTTAAAAAAAAACCAACCAAACGAAAAAAAAACAACCCCAAAAATACTTGCAGTGTAGGAGAGCGTGTAGAAAAAAGACAGTCACATTTTTCCTGAATTGTTGCTAAACTTATGTTAATAACTATGGTAGAGAAATAAGGAAAATAATAAAAACTTAAGTGACCTCCTTCATGGTCCCAACTCAGAAGTATTTTAGTATTAAGAATAATTGTGCTTGGTGTTACTGGAAACTTTTAATACTCTGATATTTATAATTTAAAATGGAGTAGGAGGAATAGGCAGCATCTTGCCTGAATCCTTCATGACATTTTCTAGTAGCACAGATTTTCAGACTGGTTTGTTTATCACTAGATGGTGCTGTTGCCTTGAGAGGAAAAAGAGTTCCAATGTATTTGACCCTTCCCCTCCTTTCACGGGGGGATAAATTCAGTAAAATGCAGACAGAAGAGCTTTTTTTTTTTCTTATGGTGAAAAGATCAGCAATTCAAGGTGTTGATACTATTGTATAGTTTTCTCTTTGTAAGATTGTGGCTTTTTTTTTTTTTTTTTTTCCCCCAAATTAATAAGTCTGGTCTTACCTGACCAATAGCAAACCTGAAATAGAGTTGTGGCCTATTGACACCACTTTCAAGTTTGAGGTAGGGTAATCTGGATATGATTTTTATGCCTGATGGTGTGAAATTAATGTATTGCTTGTTGAATCCACTAAAAGCACAATTACTGAATATGATTGTATTGTCTTTTGATAAGCATTCGAGCAGTCATTAAAAATACTTTGAATCTTATTTTTATTAGCCATATTTCAGTTGCATCAAGTTAGTGCTCTTGAGTTGGGATAAACCAAAGCATCTTATCCTCATTTTGCTAAAAACTTGCAGAAAGAATGTAATAAATTGCTTTTTAGGCATATGTGCCTTATGTGACCTGGTCTGCCTTGATAGGAAGGGAGGTAACTCTTCTATGTTACTTAAGAAAGCAGGAGGATCCAAAAATGCACTTGTGAAACTAAAGCATGTTTGTTAAAACTACTTGAAAATGCTTATTCCTTTTTCTTGTCTTGTCTAGGTGTCCATTGCACACATGGTTTCAATAGAACTGGATTTCTGATCTGTGCCTTTTTGGTTGAGAAGTTGGACTGGAGGTAATTTTGCATGCTAATTCCTAAGGATTTGTGGAGAGTGATCAAAGACATGTTCAGAGTGTTTCAATCATTTTCCTGACAGCTATCCTAACACAGCCGCTGTTATTCTAAAACTGCCTCCTAATCTTCAGCAAACAACCTATATTAACATTATTCATATAATCCCTTGGTAGCTTAGCCTGCTTCAGTCAAGCTTTCCAATTTCAGCAGGTCAAAAGTCAGCTGTACCTGCCATGTGTGGGCTTTTAGGAGTGTGTGTATATTGTATTGTGTCTCTTCACCGTGACATGGCCCACATTTTGAGTAAGAATGCAGAGTTCAGAGATGCCTGAAAGATTTTTCTCTTACTTTTTCATCTTTTTAATGTAGATTTGCATCTAAGCTCTTATTTTTTTATTTATTTTTTTTTTAATTCTGAAGAGATGAGTTGAGCAACAGTGGAGTGCTTGTGAAGGGCTGGGGGGAGACAAATCCTTGTTTCCAGCTTGTTTGAATTCTGCAGCATGCTTCTATACAGACTCACTTGTTGGATTTTTTTATTTTTAAATGTGGATGCTTTCATAAAGAGTAGTGATCTTATTCAAATAGCATTAGTATAAAACCCCTAAATTGCCTATATCGTGCTGGCAGGCATGACTTCTGAGTGTTTGGTGGTACCCACAAAACACTGTTTCCTTGCTGATGTGGTCCTTGCAATGTGTTTCTTAACAAGCTCCTTAATCATTCTGATGCTATTTCTTGTGTGGTCTTTTAAGTGAAGAAAATTCTACTCCTGTTGCAGCATTTTCTTATGACTGGACATACTGTTACTTGGTGCTTATCATGCATGTGCAAGCTGGTTGCAAAGAAGTAGGTCATTGTTGTCTGTGAGTAAACTTGGAATAAAGACATTGGAGTAATGGAGACGGAACACCCTTAGTAGTGGGTGGCTGAATCTTGGCTGAATCGTAGCTGGGCATGGGAAGTAGATACCGTTACAAATATCTTTGTAGTATTATTCTTGTTCCTATGAAGCAGCAAATTTCTGTGCTTTTAATCTAACAATTTAAAAGCCATGTACCATAATTAGACTCAGAATTGGTCCTTTGCTCTGAAGAGGAGCTGCAGTTGAATCCATTTGAATCTCCTGCTTTTATGCAGCACCTTGCATTTTCAAATCTTGGTGGGAAAAGCCTTAAAACTTAACAGCTGCATCTTATCTGTTTTACTTTACTCAGGTAGTTACTTATATCAAGTTTGTTAATTTCTGTCAGATCTTTTTAACAGAACACCCAGATATCACCTGGTAAGGAAAAATGTCCCCAGCAAAAGATTGAGTTTTGGCAAGGTGGTGGTTAATGCTGAGCATTGCATCAAGAGAAATCCAATTTGCCGGATCATGCTTTAAAATAAGGCACTGTTATTTGCTGGTGAGGAAATGAGATTTTCCTGATGGAAAAATCCATCCATATTAATTCTTTAAGCATATGATATAAGAGTCCTGATGATGTATTGTGAATACTAAGATGTATTTCATATTTAGTTTAAAGAAGGGTCATCCAGACTGAAAGCTCTCCAGCTAGTGATCAGAAACCATACTTCTCTTTTTCACAACTCCTTTTTCCCAAAGACTGATGTTTCTAGAACTTGTAAAATATGTTTTCTTTCAGCTGGGTTTCTGTGCTTGAAATCTGTGCTGCCTCTTCTGGCTTTTATTGCCATCTATTCCAGAACAATATAGAGTTCTAAATATCAACCGAGACAAATTGGAGTGTCTTTCAGGCCTCATCCCTTTTCTTTTGTTGTGTCCTTTCAATAGCATTGATTACAGAAGATGTGAAACAGTTTAAAAAAGATACCAAAATAAAAAATGTCTTATGAGGAAGAAATTAAGAGTCTTAGAAAACAAAACAGGGAAGAAAGCGTCTTTGAAATAACTCGGATTCTTAAACTGACATTTCTGAGATCCAATGACCGACCATCTGATAGTTTCACTCAGGAAAATATTTTGTTTTCTCTTCTTTACCAAAGATCTGAAGAGACAACCAAACCTACTGGTTCTTAGGAAGTGTTTCTATCTGTTCAGGGAAACCTCGCTTATATATTTATCAGGCTCCTTCCCTGTACAAATTGGACAAAAAAGAAAAACCTTTTCTATTTAAATTGTCTTTTTTCCATTTTAGTTATGTATTTTCCTTCTTCCAGTGGCAGGCTTTTTTCTTACCTGAAAAACAGTAATCTTTTTATAGCATGTAATATGTGCTTTGTTCCAGCTTTTAAGATGCAGGCTTGTCAAGAAGCCTCCCAGGGTCATGTACCTTTTGTGATTTCTCCTCTCTTTTATTTAGCAAGATTTCTAAAGGTTGATCCAGGGAGCATTTCTACTCCGTGCAGCTGTGATAAATTGAAGACAGAGTTATGTCCAGTGTTTTCTGCTAAACATTTTCATAGGATCTATGAAATTAAAACCCTTTTGCTGTGCTTGCTGTTGTTTATTTTGAAGTGCTTTCCAGATGGCTAGCAAAGGTGCATGATTGTTAGTTTTGGTTTCTAATTTTTTTTTTTTTTTGTGATTCAGGGTCCAGTTCATTAAAGCATTTAAGAGTAAGTGGTAGCTAAATAGTAAGAGGCTTCTGAATTACAGATTTTTATGAGAAACTTCAGGAAAGAGAAGTCATTTCAGAAGATTAGGATGCTTTTTCCCAGTGTGATGGCAAAACCTCTAATGAAAGGGAAGGTAATTCTCAAGGGGAAGAAATGTAGCCATATTCGAATTTCCACACTTGTATTTTTCTCCATTGAGTTTGTTCATCTTCTTCTGTGGTCTTTTTTTGTCCTCGTTCAGTCCTTAAGTACTTAGCTACACATCACTCATTCCTTTTCTGCATCAGGAATAAAAGCTTTGCCTAGGTGGCCAGCAGACCACTGTTAGCTACGCCATAGAGATGAAGCAGTGCAAGCTGCAGTTACTCCTGAGAACATAAACAGTGCCTGTGTGACTGTGCAGAATCTTGTGCAAGAGCAACTCTTGCCAGGCTGATTTAAGCTTGATGTTTCAAATATAATGAATGTTTTTATGTTTACCAGTTTGGAATTTGTTTTAATTCTCAGTCGCAATAAATCTTCTGTTTGGTAAGGCATAGCATGACTAAAAACATGTAAACTAAGGATCTAGAGTAATTTTCAATTTCTATTTGACAGTATTGAGGCTGCTGTGGCTACTTTTGCTCAGGCTAGACCACCAGGTATTTATAAAAGTGACTATTTGAAGGAATTATTTCGTCGTTATGGAGATGAAGATGATGCACCATCACCACCTGAGCTACCAGAATGGTGCTTTGATGACGATGAAGAGGAGGATGAGGATAATGGTAAAACAGGAGGCCCAGAATCAGAACCTGGATCATCAAGCTCTTCCTTTGGCAAGAGGAGAAAAGAACGCCTAAAACTGGTATTTTTGATTAAGAATTTAATATTCTAATTGCTAAATTGAATTTCATAAACTCATAGTCATCAGTTTCTACGTAGTATATGCTATACAAGAGTTAGTGCTCTTGCAGATGAGGACTGGTAGGTAGTATTGTCTCTAATCAGGAAAAAATGGTAGATTGATTGCAAGCTTTCTTATGTTTCCTTTATGAACTTTGAACTTTAACATTCATTATTGCAGTTGTTAAAAGGACTTAACATTTTTCTAATATAACAATTATCCTTAAAAGCTTGAGTTGAAGTAGTAAATTGCTTTTTAATTACTCTGTCTTGAGTTGAAATGTTATGGGGAGGGTGCAAACAGTTTTTACATCGTTTTTGTAGCCATGTGGATAAAATTCAGAATTTTTTAAATTCCTTGTGTATTTTGTTAAGTATTCTTATTTTGGAAGTTTTAGAGGATTAAGAATTGGATTAGCAAGGAACAATATGATCTTAAAAGCCCCAGGGTGGCTTTGAAATTACATTTTGTTCAAAGCTCTTTTAACTGTATCATGTTAAGAAATAGGCCTGATCACGTACCGGGATTGTTTTGATATATATCTACATAATTCTAATTAAATAAGTTACCGTAGTTACCATAGTATGGAACTAATACTCAAGTACCAAGAATATGCTTGCATCATCTGAAGATTGTTTCCGTTCTCTCCAAAATATCAACTCCTTTTTTCTTTATTTACAGATGAAGTAAGGGAGAATGATGCTGAGTGTAAAACTAGATTCCATTCTTTTTGCATCATACTGAATTAGTTTATTTGTGGTGAGGTGTGTTTGTTTGCAAACACTTGAAAATCCTCATATGAAATATGCTGCAAAAATACATTTTGTTGTTACTGCAGCTGCTCAACATGGTTTACAGATGGAGTATGGAATAAATTAGCCTGGAAGGAATAGAAAATCTAGTCCAAAAAAGCAAGATAAACTTTGAAAACTTTCAAATACTCCATCAACTGGAACAAAATAACTGCCCACACTGTGAAAATCCATAGTAACAATACATTCAGGGGTATGGGTGCTACCTCCATTAGCCTTGTAGTAAAACATTGATATCTAAAAAAAATTATTTGGACTGGAACCTCAAAACTGTGGTGGTGGTGTGTTTTTTGTTTTGTTTTGTTTTTGTTTTGTTGTGTTTTGTTTTTTTTTTTGTTCGTTTGTTTGGTGTTGTTGTTTGTTTTTTGTTTTTTTAAAAAAAACCCAAACTTCTGGTGCATTAGCTAATGTAGTGTTATGGTGAGGTTCAACGACAGCCTCCCTCTTTTCAGCAAATATAAGTGGTCGTTTTAACCAGAATCATGGTACCGGCTTCCCAGGCTTTTTCATACCTGCCACCATAGGATTTTTGAAAGCTGGAAGCTGAATTATACGAATAAGCATATTAATAACTACAAATTAATTACATGTAAGAGGATTTATGAAAGAAGGAATCATCTAGTTAATATGCATATTCGTATAATTCAGTTTTGCAGCTCTGGAGGAACATTCTTTGACATGAAGAGGAGGAATGGGGAGAATTCTTTACCATGGTTCTTGGCTGGCAGACTGGACTGCTTCTTAACTCTGTAGAGATGGATACAGTCTATTTGTGATTCCTTGTAAATATGCGATCTGCAGGGGGAATGATGATCAGGTAAATACCTCTTGCTCAGATTTGTTTGTTTTACTGTCTAAAGGACTAGGATGTTGATTTCCTGTGGCAGATGTTTTCAGCCTTCTGACTGAACTCTGTCTAAAGCTGGGAGTTGATAGTGTCAAATTTAGGTGGTTGTGGTGATAGTGATGCTCTGAAATGTTTTCATTTTCACCTAAATTTTTGTGGGGACAGAAGAAAAGTTTAGGGTAGAGGAGGAGACACCTCCCAGGCATCTTACTAGGACAATGAATAATCAGAAGCAACTGCCCAATTACCTGCAAAGTGAAGTTAGCTTGTTGTCCATTTTGGAAATTCCATCTTGGATGTGAGAAACTTTACCATGACATCTTTTACTAAAAATTCCATATTTTGATGTCAGAAAGTCCTGACAGCCTTTCTTTTCCCCACTACAGGAACTATGGAAATGGTTAGAACATAATGCCATTATGGTTTCTTCTGTCATCACCCAAATGTAGTTGACAGGTAACAGCAAGTCTGTTTGCTGTAGTGTCAGATGCTATGCAGGAAATCCAAACGTGATGTGACTTTGTTGGTGCATGCCATAATTGTGGCATTGAAGCAATGTTATTAGCTGACACTTAGAAGCTCACTTAAGGGAAAAAAAATCCCCGGGAAAAAGTACTTGATTTTGCAACTAGGACAAAAAGTTATAATTCTGAGCCAGAACCTTTGAACTTTTCCTGGGTCAACTGAATCTTTTACTGTTTATTAAGGAATGCCATCTGTTCTAGTCCCGTGTAAGCTGCGTATTTCACAGGCTTTACAGGGTGTAATACAGAGTGCTTCTAAAATGGATCATTACATCTCAAACAATCTGGACAAGATGGTAGCTGTTAAAATTTTTCTTCATGCTTTTGAGTCCAGGTGTCTCTGCAAGACAGAGGGTAAAGCATTAAACCTCACGGTTGACATGGTTAGCAAGGATAATACTTATATTTAGAATCAACGTACTTTGATAGTTAAAAAATTAGTGCCTTTGGTATTTTTTTCTGCCTAATCTACTTTTCTTTTTCCAAAGTTTAACTCCTGTACTTATGACAATGAGCATCTCGATGAATGTGGAAAAAAGATTATTTTCTGATTCTGCAGAACCCTTTTGTGCACTTGAATACAGATGTCATTTCCTTTTAGCCTTCTCTTTTTCCACATTAAATGCCAACTTGTTCACTTTTTCCCCGCAGTCCCTATTTTTTACACTTTTGACCATTCTTGTAATTCTTTGTGTTCTGTCGTGTTGACTCATGTTTTTCTGAGACTGTGGTGCCTGTAACCAAATGCACAAGCCTCTAGCTGAGGCCATCCAAATGCTTAAGAGGGAGGAATTAATTTCACATCTTAAGGCTAATGCTTTGTTTGTATATTTCAATATATTGCCTTTTACAAGATAGAATAATACTAATTCAGCTTTTGGTCTCTTGCTGCCTCAATATCATCTTCTCTAATTATATACCAGCATGTATTTGTCTAACTTACTAGGTGTAGAACTTTGTACTGAATTGCACAGTGTTTTTTTCCAGACCATTCTAAAATTAAGCTCAACACTGAGTCCTTAAGCTACCATCACAGTTTGTATCCCTGTATTAAATTCACGTATGTCACAAAAATAAGAATACGCTAATAAGAAATGTAGGGAAAACAAGTTAATTCTCTTAAACCTAACCCAGACCCCCCAGGTCCTCTTCAATATATTCTTACATTTCATTAGTGAAACACTAAGTCCTCTGAACTCTGTTGCTCTTCTCTTTTAGAGAAGTTGCATCTACCCCATATTTTCTGAGTTACTTTGTAAGGACAAGACAAGCAAAGAATAGACAAGCCAAGACAAACACTGGCATCAAAAGATGGAGTATTTCCTGCTTCCTCTAAATTCTCTGAAACCTGTTTCATCATCAAAACCAAATGATTAGTTGAACACTGTTGTTACTGAGTTAACAGGCAGTATGATTTTGTTGTTGCATGTTTCTTTGCTTGTACATGCTTAGATGCAGTTCTTGGGATTTGGTCCTGTATTTATAGGTATTAAGTCTAAGCCACTGTAACTCCCTCGCTCCCCCTTCCTCTCTTTGAGAAGATGCAGACTCTCACTTCTTGACATGTTTTGGAATGTTTTTTGTCCCCTGGAAGGCAGTTCCTGAGCATACTGGCACTTGGTCAAGTCTGAATAGCTGAAGGTGGCTATCACCTAGCCCTGGTGATAGCCCCTAGGGTCAGGGAAGTGTGTGTTTGGGGCTGGTCCCACTTGCCCACTCTTCCAGGTGGTGTTTAGGAGCTGAAACAGCACAAGACAATATGCATTGTCACTTTTCCGTTGGCTGAAGTAATGGGTGGAGGGATATGGTGGCAGGTGAGGAGAGCTTGATGAGTACATAGTGTGAAGGTTGTGCAGAGTGTAGTGTGCAGAGTTAGCCAAGCACAGATGCCCAGGCGGCTCCACTTGTTCCTGTAGTGCTGTGTCTTAGACAGTGCATATGCTCGAGGCAGGTAACATGCAAGAGATGCTTTCAAATGGCAGGCACCAATTTCATGTTTATGACTTTTTCTTCTCTGGAAAATCTTTCCTGTTGCCTGACTTTTGCTTTAATCTTAGCAGTCATGCTGCTGTCACACTGCCATTACTTTGAGAAGCCAGGTACAATCATCTTTCTTTATTTCATGGTGCACTTAACCACTTACTCAGAATTCAGACAACATGCTGGCCAGGCATGTGGAGCTGTCTGCCTCCCTCAGCCAGTCACCTGTGTGCTGTTGCACCTGCTGGTGCCCACATAAATGATATGGAATAAGTGACATGCCACAAGTCTGTAGAGATTAAGGTTAGGAACTAGTGTTTCTTTAGAATGTACTGTTCTCAGAATACAATTTGGTGATGCAACTGAGCCAATCTTAACTAAATGCAGACTGTACTAAAAACTGGAGTCCTACTTTCTCTGTATTCCTCATGTTCCTTCTGCTTCCCTTGTGCTGGCACCAGTGCTGACTCATCCAATGGTGAGCTAGTTTAGGACACTAATTTGGCAGAAAATTAGTAATTGATGATGTTATTTTTGCCAACTTAATTCCTAGACTTGCTGAAGAGTAGAACAGACGAGTGCCACAGTGTGTGGAAAGGGAAGGGAGCAAAAAGGCTCCTTTCATCGGTAGTTTGCAGCTAGATTTGTTAAGGCAAGTTTCAAGCCTTTTAGAGAACAGATACAAAATACTTGAATCTTCATTTGCAGGAGTCATAGCTCGGCAGGTGAAGCTTCATGCTTTGATCATCTTTGTCTGCATTGAGGATTTATTTAAGATGCTCTTGAAATAAGTCTGGTTGATTTGGGATCTCTCTAGAAATCTTTTAATTATGTAGCTTTTTAGCCTTGATGGCTTTAATGTCTTCTCTTGCACAGAATTTTTTATTCCACTTGGCATCAAACTTTTTTTTTCTGGAATATTGAAGTGACTTTTTAGAGTTTTATTTTCAGTATTCTTTTATTGATCTTTACTTCTCTGTGGCAGTCAGGATAGCACCTCCACTTCAGTAACCTGGTTTAGACTGAAAATGAAATTATGCAAGTATATTTTTACGCAAAGCCTTTGTGATAAACCAGCTGTTTATGTTTTCTCTTTAGTTATAAATTTGTCCTAGATCAACTGAGAAGCTTTTAATTTTGTTGCTGCATAAGTATGTTCATTCTTTCAGTTGCTTTCCCTACAGTGTAAGTTTTGAGATGTATAACATGGTAGATCACACAAGCGAAATCCATGTAAATGAACTTTTTGTACTGGAATTTCCATCTTGGTTTGATAAAATTAACATATTTAACTGAAAACATGCATCTCAGAGATTTGGAAGGAGAAAAGTAGGAAAATACTGAGCTGCTTAACATTTATCCCGCATGTTAGATCTCTACTCAGTGAGCAGCTCTTACTTGCCATAAGTCAAGGAAAGCACAGAATTGTTGGTCTAGAAATGCTATTTATGTATTAAAAAAAAAAATTATTTAACATTTCATAGGTGAATTTGGTCCTTAGTATCCAGATTACTTACTTTGAGGTTATACTTCTTGACACAGTTAAAAGTGGTGCCACAAATGCTTCTGCCAGAAAGACTTTTGTGACCTTTAGTGTGCAGCCACGTGCTCCAGGCTTACAATACTGTTTAGGCTCAGATTCTCATCCACAAATAGATGTCTTACACTACCTTATTATTACAGAATATTTTGAGTACTAAGGATTACTGATTTGACCCCTGTAAATTCTGTATGCAGCCTATTTACTATTAAACACTTGAGACTAGTATACTTTCTTTTTAAATAAAAACATTTTAGTTGATAGTGAAGAATAATGAGACTGATGCTGTAGCTCGACATGGGAACTTTTGTGAGAATACTAGCTTGAACAGGGCCTATCCCTGTTGCTGGCTCAAGCTTATGATATATATATATTTTAAGATTATTATAAAGTATAGAACTAGATATTTTTGCTAACT
>JANHFX010017004.1:62440-80047 GCA_027560015.1 Chloroceryle amazona | reverse complement strand
TGATGGACTGCACGGTTATTGGGCGGTAGCCGTGTGCTTTCGGAACCAGGTTCCTACGCCTTTAAACGGCAACATATCCCTTACCATTTACCTCCTGTTTAAATCTTTGTTTTTTAATGATTATTTTATCCTCCCTCCCCCCATAACTCGTTTCAGTTCTTGGGTTCATAATATTGCTCACCAGTGAGCTTACTGTTAAAGCTCAGCTGATGTATTGGTATTTGGGGATAAATCTTTAAGGAATAGTTAAGCTAGTATTGCTTGTAATGGTCAAGTTGTTAAAAGAGACTTAATTTTGTATTGACATGTTCTGATCTGCTTTTATGAAATACTAATTTTTTTTTTTTTTTTATTTAGGGTGCAATTTTCTTGGAAGGCATAACAGTTAAATGTGTGAACCAGGTGACAACACAACCAAAGTTAGGAGGAATACAGCAAAAATGTCAGCAGTTTTGTGGATGGGAAGGGTATGGGAACATTTAGAACTTGTTTATTTATACTGTGTAGAAAAAAAATCTTAAGCTTCTAGTTCTGTAGAATGAAAGAGCTCATTGTAAAAAATTTTAAAAGGTGCCTATTTTTGAATGGATTGCTTAAAAGAAAGTCAAGCCTCAGAAACACTCAACAGTGTAAACTGATGAGGATCTTGCATATGATGAAACAGAATGATCAGCTGTTGATATTAAGAAATAAGATTCTAGAATTGCTTTTCAATTGAGCCAACAAAATGTTTTCAAATGAATTGTTGCTGTGCAAATTCCAGATGTAGTCTAGTCCAGGTGTTTGTGTAAAATTTAGAATCATATAATCATCAAATAGTAGGGGTTGGAAGGAACCTCTGGAGATCATTGAGTCCAACCCCCTGCCAGCAGAGCATCACCCAGGGCAGGCCACACAGGAACAGATCCAGGAAGGTTTTGAAAGTCTCTAGAGAAGGAAACTCCACAACCTCTCTAATCAGTCTGTTCCAGGGCTCCGTCACCCTCACAGTAAGAAGTTTTACTCATGTTGAGGTAGACCTTCCTGTGTTTCAGCTTGTAACCATTACCTCTCATCCTATCACAGGGCACCGCTGAAAAGAGACTGGTCTCTTCTACTTGACGCCCACCCTTCAGATATTAGTAAACATTAATAAGATCCCCTCTCAGTCTTCTCTTTTCCAGGCTAAACAGCCCCAGGGCTCTCAGCCTTTCCTCATAAGAGAGATGTTCCAGTCCCTTAATCATCTTTGTAGTTCCATGTTGGACTCTCTCCAGTATTTCCCTGTCCCTCTTGAACTGGGGAGACCAGAACTGAACACAGTACTCCAGATGTGGCCTCACGAGGGCAGAGTAGGGGGGGAGGAGAACCTTCCTTGACCTGCTGGCCACACTCTTATTTATGCACCCCAGCAGTGGTATGCACCCCATTTAGTGCATGCTCAAGCAGTGGACTTGTTTATACAACTGCTATGACACTTCAGTATTGAGGTATAATAGTTTATAACCAACATGAATTTGTGTCCAATATTAATGAAAATTGTTGTTTTTAATGTCTTGGATTCTGAACTCCTTGGCAAAGCTGATGATCCAGGGAGTTGCTTACAGCACTTCATAACTTGCTGATGCCTATAGTTCTAGTGTTTGTAATTTTCAATTAAAATATCTCTTCATTCAGAGTTAAAAGTTCCACATAATTTAGTGTTTTGTCATAAACAAATACCATTGTTATTATCAGATAAGCACTGGATTCCTCTTGCAAAATATTTTACTGGAGAAGATGTTCTAACTCAAAATTAACCTTGTAAGGTGTGACTTCAGTCTAATGTAAGAAATGCATTGCTTTGACTATTTATTGCAGAACATTTACAAGCAAACCTTTTTTTCTATTTTTTTTTTTTTTTAAGGTCTGGATTCCCTGGAGCACAACCTGTGTCCATGGACAAGCAAAATATTAAACTTTTGGAGCAGAAGCCATATAAAGTCAGCTGGAAAGCAGATGGCACTCGGTAAGTTAATTTTCAAATGAAAAAGAAACACCCAGTAAACTGTGTAGACAGTTTGCATCTACTCGGTAAAGGGAATTCACTAGTACAAGGGACAAAGCATGTTCTGATAACAAAACTGACTCCAAGGATTAACTTTTTTGCCATCTTGGTGCCCAACATTTGCTGAAATTTGTGGTTGAGTTTCTTTTTAGCAGCTGTTCTGCAGACTGACTGTTAGATGTGTGTACTTTTCTCCACAACATTTTCCTGTCTGTCAGCCAAGGCTTGCCACCATGGTCTTAAAATAACCTTAGATAACATTAAGAGTTTATTAAGCTCCAAAGTATTTGTTTATAAAAGCTAAATTAAAACTTCTGGTGGATCCTTTGTAAGCCTCTAGTATTTGAAATTTCACAGAATTTTTTTTATTTCCTACTGTGATCCTTTGTTCAGACTTGTAGTTCTGGTCAGCCAAAGAATTTATAGATTCATCTTTACTCACCAGTTCTCTCATATTCATTGTAGCAGTGACTTTTTTTTTTTTCTAACAGACTACAACCTGATTGGATTGATGTGTTGAACCTCTTTAGTGTTGTTATTTTGTGTTGAAATTCATCCTTGTACTTAATTTCTCCAATATTCTTCTCATGATAGCATTTCAAAGTCGGATCATCAGATACAGAATGGCAAAGCACTTTTGTCTTTGATTGTAACTGGTTATAGACGGGTCTTAATTGCATGAAACTCATTTATCTAAACATGTGCATCTGGTATCACTGTGTGTACTTTAATTGCTTTGGTGTGAAAAAGCCATGACACACAGGGTCTCTTGCCTCTGCGCTGAGCAGCTTGGGTGAGGTATGAAAGGTATTTGCTATTAACATGGAAATAAAACTCCAAATGGTGGGTGCCCTGTTTCCTAATGCTCTTGCAAAGAGGTGCTGTGGCTCTTCAAACAAACAAATCTTTCTTGAATAAAATTCTGAATCTCCAAAATCATCCTTCTTTTCATAGGACTGAATACTTTTAATAGTAGTTGGAACATTTGTGAAATTACAAGCACTTTCTTGAGGTTTTCAAATAGTCATCAGTGGGGATTGATACTGTAACCTTCTGTTTTTCTTCAGTAATTCTGGTTTCAAATCTGAAATCAAGAATCCCAGATATTAATGGAAGTAGCTTTAACCTATGCTACTCATAGCATTCACATCACTATCTTGCTTTTTGTTGTGGGCACTGTCTTGAGGTAATTAATAATGTAATTTCTTGCATCATAGTAGTGTCTGAGTAGCAGGAAGGATTTAAATTATGCAACATTCATTTCAATAGTTTGATTTTTATTTCTAATACGTGTTTCTTACATACAGTAGCATTTAACCAATTATAGTCTGTGTTAAGTGGAAAGACTTCAGTCTTTATTCACTTAGAGCAAGGAAGTAGATTTTTACAGAAGAAGTGCCATTACAATGAATGTATGGACAGTGTGAGGAGGACTGTTACGCGCCTGTTTGTGTGTGGTGCTTTAGTCTAGCAACAGAATTCAGTGTTAACACATTTACAAGTGAGAAGGCATCAATAGTGTGGATCAAATGTAGGCTTTCAAATAAAAAGAGGTAAGAATTCTTGTTTTCAGACTGAAGTTAAAATGCTGTGTTCGTGTATAGATGTGAGCAAAAGAGATATTGTTTTAGCAGTGCAATGGAAAGCATTTTCCTTTCTATGTACTGATTGATACTAAGAAAACAAGCAGCATAGACTGTCTTCTAAAGTGTGGTGTTTATTTTTTTTGTATCCTGCATTCTTTGTTAGGTTTGTTATCTTTAGCAATAGAATGGAGTGTTCTAGATAATGAAAAGCCTGGAAAGTATGGGGAATTGGGTGTCTTGTGAGAATTACCAAGTGTCTCCACATGGAGTCAGTCAGGATTCAGCACAATTCAGCCAGAACTACTGGAAAAAAAAAAACCAAACAAAACCCCTTCAGGTGTCTCTCTGTGGATTTTGTACTTCAAGGGTTTATTAGCTTGGGAAGAGCATGGTGTGGAAACACAAAGAAAGCTGGCACTAAGTATAGCATCCAAGCATTAAGAAATGGGTGGAAATATTTGGCTTATTAAGGTTGGCTGGCTCCATACACAAGCACTTGGGTAATGTGATGCAGGTGTTCTCAGGGTGCGAGGTTACAGAAACAGGGCGGTGGGAGAGCCAGGCTTGTTCTCAGAGCTGTACAGTGCATTCAGAAGCTGCTGAGCCTAAACAAGTAAACTCAGCCAACTTAAACTGACCATGCAAAGAGCCAGAAGGGAGTCTTTGCATTTATAATGCTTTTAATCCCCATTCCTGATATACTACCCGTGAACTTGACTTGTAGAACTATGAAAATATGTTTACAGAGTATTAATGTCCTCTGCAGCTCAGATATTGGTGATCCTTGCTTTTTTTTCACAGCTTAGTCCTTCAGGAAGCCTTTGTTTTAGGCACTGGCTTACATTAGCATTTTAGAGGGTATTAAAGACAGTTTATGGAAATGTTTTTGTATAATTTAAACCTATTGCTTCAAGAAATAGTAATAGCAGATAATTATTATGTTTTTAAAATAATTTGTCTACAGAAGACCTTTTGATATTAAAGAAAAAAAAATTGCTTCATCTGCAGTGTCTCTAGTGCATTGCCACTGAAGAATATTCTGTTCAAAAGTGTGATTAGCTAATACAGATTGGTATGTCTTAGAACAATTAATAAGATGCTGTAAAATTACAATTAGTGCTATTCCATAGGGTTGTAAGCTTTTTTTCCCACATCCTTTTTTTTTTGTTTGCATTTTCAATATGAAGAGTCTTTATCATACATTATTTATTTGGAAAATTCCAGTCTTCTGAAATACTCTTCATTTTCTTACTTGAATGTACAGGATGCGTACATTCAGAATACAAGAATAATTATATAGAAAATACTAGTGCATCTGGAAGACTGCCTTTTGTGAAAGAAAATAAAGTGCACATGTAGCTTCTTGTAGGAATTTTCAGTATTTTGGACTTTCTGTCCTGTGTATTTAGAGTTTTAGCATGGTGACAAAACAGGATGGATGAAGAATAAACCTAAGGGAATGAAATAGTTCTTTTAAATTAACATAATAATTTTTAGTTGATTATGGAGATACACAGATTGATAGGTATATTCAAAGAAGAAAATGGTGCTGCGAAGATCCAGTGTTAATGAAATTCAGCTGAAGGAATGTTGTGAAAGAGATTAAAGATGAAAACCTGAGCTATTATTTGGGCATTTAGACCCTGTGTGTGATAGCTATCCTAATCAACAATGAAAAACGACTGTGGCAGTTTTTACACTGGATGTGCTTCTAATTATTTTGTTGTTCTCCAATGATCCGGACTCCATATGCAATTAAACAGATTTTCATTAATTATTCTGAATGCTTGTGTTGACAGGCGTGACCTTCCTGCATTTAATATTAAGACATCAGTTAATGGATATCCATTTATGGCTCCCCTGCTTACTTTTATCTGGAGATGAAACCCCTGGCATCAAATATCTCTGAAGCTATTCTGTTAACTGTGGTTTGGATGCAGCAGTCTAGGGTTTGCCTATTACAATATTACTTGCTTTGCATACCTTTGTTTTGTTTTGTTTTTTTTTTATTCTCCCTCTTTGCTTAAAAAAGCACTGCTGTTTCATCAACCTGATTTGACTTACAGAAAAGCAGATGCTTCACTAATAACTATAATTTCTCACTTAACACACTCTTACCTCAGTTAATAGCAATATTTGCTCAACTTAGCCAAACTTCTTAAATTTCGCCATTGTTAAATACCTGCATTTTATTCCTGCAACAGTATTTTTCTTGAGAGGTTTCATGGCTGAAGTGTTTATTTGTAGATTGTCTTAACTGAAATGTAGAGTCAGGACTTTTACTTCTCTGCAAAGGCATTTGCTATTTCTAGATTTCAACTGGAGCTGAACATTCACACTTCGGGTTTAAGAGCTGTATTCCTGGTGGTTTTACTTGTTTGTCTGTTGTTCAGTGGTAGAACAGTGCATGCTTTCCTGCATTCTTAGTATTGTTATATATTTCTACCTGTAATTTTAAAAAAATCAAAGAAAATATTTCCATAAATGAAAGAACATTATCACCTTGCATTGACTAAAGAATGTGAAATCAATTAGTTAAAGTATTTGACAGTTGTTCTATAAAATATTTTGCGGAAATTTACTGGAATAGTATCTTACATGCATTTGAAAATGCGTGGGTCCTTAGTCTGGTTTGGGTCAAAATTCCTTCTCCTTCATACTCCTGGAGCCCTGAGGTCAAAAACTTTTGACTTACCCTTGATTAGTCTGTCCTAAATTGCAGAGTTTGTGCCTACACTGTGGTCTTGCTTGTTTTTTGCCTGATTTCCAGAGCCCTTGTTCCATGAGCATCAGCAAGGCATTCCTTGTTCTCTCTCCAGCTTTCCTTCTGGAGCATGTTCACTTCTGGAGCATTTTCACCCCAAAGGAAAATGCAGTGAACAAATACATCTCCTCTCCAGTTTATAACTGCCTGTGTGCAGAGGCGTGGAGACTTGCAACTCAGGCGTAGACAAAGGAACGTTACATTTCAAGAGCCCTGAAGCTCACTTAGTGTTGGCTCTCTTTGGAAAAATATGGCCTTTGTGCCAGCTATTTATGTATATGTATGTATAAATGCAATCCTGTTTTGGGGATAAAGAACTCTAAAATCATATTGTTTTGAACTACTATTATTAAAAATCACTACGTCTGCAGCTATTCTGACTGGTTTGGTGTGGATTCTCTCCTGTATATTTATTGGAATAGTTGTCAAACCTCTGGTGTCTTAAAAATAATTTTAATGCTAATCTATTCATGAGGCACAGAAATCCAAAGGGCAAATTTCCCACTGCTAAAATCATGCCTTTTGGCTTTGTTGAAATGAAATGTATGTTGTATGTTAATGGTAGCTACAAGGTATGTATGGCTTTACAAGTGGATCCAATTTTGTAATGCTGTGTTTCCAAAATAGTAGTTGCTATCTGCGTAAGATAATTGTAACAGTATGTTCAAGGCATACTGTATGAACTCTGTGTTATCAACTTTGTAAAGTGATTAACCCATGTGGTTAGTGGTTTGCTGTATCCCTTGATATGTCTCTCATTAACACTGTTTGTAGCAGATGTTTGTTCTAATGAGCAGAGCTGAATGTTCAGGCAGGAGTAGGGTTGGTAAAGTAATGAGACACTAGTTTTGAAAAAAAAGACTGTTACCACTAAGAATAATAAAAAGCTTTTGAATGTCTGCGGAATAATTCAAATTAATACAATCAAACAGGACTAGGTTTTGTAATGGTAAAATGTGACCTGAACTAAATGTAAGTTATTAAGGGTTTTAAGTTATTTTTCTGCATTTTCATGAGTACCTTTTTATTTTTCACATGCAGTTCTAGTGAGAAATAATAAATACCTTCATAATACTATGGCTGTTCAATTATGATAAGGGGGCTATTTAAAAAAATGTAGAACAGGTAGTTCTTGCTAAAGGCTATTATATTTGAAAAATAGGCATGCAAATTTGATGGTTTGCAGATACCTAAATGTGAAGAAGTAGATACAGAATGTAAAGCAGCTCTTTGAGAATTGCTGCATATTGTCTAAAAGGTGTTTGTAACAAAATAATTGGAAGATCTCTTAAGATCTTTTTCTTGATTAGCAAAATGCATCGTAGAAAAAAGACCTGTTGCCTAAATATCGTAATACTAAATAAAAATAGTAAAGCTACACTTAAATGTATGATAAAACTGGTGGCCAAATTTTTGGATTGTGCTTGAGTCGAATAATTTTGATTAATCCAAAGCATGTAAATTACTATATTATCAAACTTGTGATAGCTTCTCAGGTTTCTTTAGTTCAGCTTTTTGTGCAAATTAAAGGAAGTTTATGTTTTTGTTGAGAACTTGAAAGCTATTAGCAGCTGCAGCCTCTTCAGAAAAATGTGTCCATTACTTGATGGAAGTCTAGTGGGTGTGTTTTCATGCTTATTGTTAAAATATAATGAAGCTGAGGTGAAAATATGACTCTTGAATATATCACAGAAAAATTGCGGATTCCTAATATGAGAACCTACCCAGAAGTCATGTGTGACAAGAGTGGCTTGTGAAAAGATGAACATTGTTAAAGAACAGCTCTTAAAAAATAGACAAAACTGAGAAAAAGATTTTTTTGTTTTAGAAATGTAGGTAAAAGAAACTATCCCAAAATTAGGTCCAAGGAAGAAATATGGTAGCCTGTCTGCTAAGAATTAAAGAAGAGATAGTTGAATGGGTTCATGGAAAAATTGTTATCCCTGGGAGACAGGAGGAGGTTAGAGAGAAAGTTGGGATAATAACAAGAATGAAGGAGGACAGAGAAGACTGGAGAGTAGTATTAATCCAATTAAAAACCAAATCTATGTGCTTGTGAACTCATTATTGAGAGCAAGAGACTGGCTTGTTATGAAAGCAGATCTAGAGAATAGGAAGATTATCTCCTGGGAGTAAAGGTATTAACGTGGAGTTGAACTTGAAGAAGACTGTTTGAAATGAGAAAGAAGCCATATATTAATTTTCAGATTGGTGCAGGTGATGTGACCAGATTCTCGTGGATGTGGAATTTTATGCCCAGTAGTGGAAAGTGCCTGAAGTGGAGTGTTACATAATTGTTAGTGGATTCTTTGCTAATATAGAGGGGGACAAAAATGCAGAGGGTTGACATTTGGCAGATGGCCTTGGAAATGATGCTAACAAGCAAGATTAGGGCTGTTATCACTGAAAAGCATTTGTGAGTAAATAACTTCTCTCATGGTATAAATACTGTCTTTCTGGGCACCTTACTTTATAACCCTAGATGGCTAAGAGAATGGTTATATATTGTGTTTTGAGTGTCTTGTCATTCAGTCCTGTTTAGGATTATACATGTTTGTTTCTTGGGGTCCAGAGGGAGTATTTGCCTTCTGATGATAGGATGGGGTGAAGAACCCACATGAGAATCATGTGGGCGTTTTTAAACCACACTTTCCTTTCCCTTCCTCTTCTTTTCACTTACCTTAAGAGATAGACTTAACTATTTATCAGATTTGCACCATTGGTTGATAATGCTGTGTATCCCCTTCCTCTGTGGTTGGGGCACGTTTCTGTGGTCTGAGATTTTAAAGGACAGAAATATTCAGGGGTTCGAATGTGTGCTGAACAGACTTCTCAGGACCAAATGGATTTATTTATTATTAATAGAAGTTATAGGTTTTATGGACAACTGGGCCTAACTCAAGTGTTTTGATTCCAAGTTAAATGACCTTTATTCATATCATGTTCTTATGTAGCTATCAGCAATGGGCAAAACCTCAGCTGTTGAGTGCTAATTATACACTGTTCATGTGTGTAGGACAGCTACTCTTCAGATATTTGTCATTATTTTCATTGAATATCTCAAAGTACTATTTGTAAGGGTTTTTCTGTTATTCTCATGAAACTGTCAAAATGGGATGGTATTTAAAGAGAAGACTTGGAACGAAACTTCGTTAAAACGGTGAAGTGACTGTTGCTATTCATTCCCCTACTCCTATCTCTGCATTATTTTGTTACATGCTACATTTTCAAGGTCTTTGGAAGGGAAATGCAATTTTTATTTACCTGGCATAGTCCCTCGTGATCCTTTTTTAACTAATTCTTTAAGAGAAAACAACCTGGCTCATTTTTAATTTTTTTTCTGTAGTTCTACTTCTCAAAGAACCTTTCTTTAGACTGTGTCTAGAATCCATGTGGGATTTATTTCACTGGCTTTATGTTGAATAATATATTTAATTGGAGAGAGCATACATTTTGGCTGGAAATTGAAGTTGTAAAAGTTACTGAAGCAGTTGTAATAAAGCTTTTCCCTGCCTCCAGTCAAGATTAAAAGCTATAAATAGCTTTTATAGACTACAGCACTGATCAGTTGTTAGGAACCTGCAGGTTAACTTTTAAGGGTTTAATGATAATTTAATGTTGAGCTTCTGCAAAAGTATAGAAGGGTCACATATATGATTCTGGATTATAATGTATAAACTGCCTTTCTAATGATTGCTGAAAAGAGCGATCCTAGATGTTCAGCACTCTTAACAGCATTCCTCTTAGTTTTCAAAAAAAGCAGATGCCTAATTCATGTTTTTATTTTGTGTGTTTAGGTAGAAGGGGAAGAGAGATGGGATAGAGAGGAAGGAATGATGTGTTCTGAGACTAGGAAGTTGGGGTTTTAGTAGCTGAGATGTGAATCTTCGCTTACTCTTCATGTTAGTAATTATCCTTTATACTTGTGTAGTAAATTTAGGATTATGAGACTGAGACCAGCCTCTTTCCCACAGCCTTCGAACCCATGAATATTGTATCACAGGGTGTCAGGGGTTGGAAGGGACCTTGGAGATCTTTGAGTCCAACCCCCCTGCCAGAGCAGGATCATACAATCTAGCACAGGCCACACAGGAACGAATCCAGACAGGTCTTGAAAGTCTCCGGAGAAGGAGACTCCACAACCTCTCTAGGGAGCCCGTTCCAGTGCTCTGGGACCCTTACAGTAAAGAAGTTCTTCCTCATGTTAATGTGGAACCTCTTGTGCTCCAGCTTACATCTATTCCCACTTGTCCTATCACAGGGCATGAGTGAGAAGAGGCTGCCCCCCTTCTCCGACACTCAGCCCTCATATATTTATAAACATTTATCAAATCCACTCTGTCTTGTCTTCTCCAGACTAAAGAGCCCCAGGTGTCTCAGCCTTTCCTCATAAGGCAGGTGTTCCAATCACTTAACCATCCTTGTAGGCCTCCATTGGAGTCTCTCGAGCACATCCCTGTCTCTCTTGAACTGGGGAGCCCAGAACTGGATGCAGTACTCCAGGTGACGTCTCACCAGTGCAGAGTGCTTACTTAAGGTTTTTTCTGAGAGTGCAAAAATAAAACTTTGGTAAGTTGAGGTAATATTAAGGAAACTTTCAGCGCATTTACTGTGTCCCCTATCTCAAGGTAAAGACATTGTAGCTTAGTTTGAAGAAGCTGTAGCACAAGGTGGCCTCATCCTCTTCACCTGCTGATACGTTGTTGAAAGGTATGCTGTCCTTATCTGTGTTTCCTCCCTCCTGATGCATGCACTGTACAGGGAATGAGAGCACCTAGACTTCGGTTAGGAGACTGACAGCAGAAAAAGTGTTGTCAGATTTTAGTAGCCAGACTCAGGAGCATCACCAGATAACTCATTGGTTCTGTTTAACTGTTGATTATGAACCAGGAGACCCCTCTCTTGATTGAGAGACTGTAGGTCAATGAGGCAGCACAGAGTGTCATAGATGTGTTGGACTAACTAATCTATAACTATTTGGTATAAATGTTGTTACTCCTAAGGAGTTTGCACAAGGAAGTACTATTTGAAGTAGAGATGTCTATTATAGATCATGTCTATTAGCTTCACAGCTGTTGGGCTAAGCTGAAATAGTCTCTTATCTTAATGCCACATTTGGAGTGGGTGGTTTAGGGCGGTTTTGTTGGTTTTTGTTTGTTTGCTTGTTTTTTATGGGAGTGGAGTGATGATAGTGTTTTTATGCATTTATTTGTTTATTACTAAGGCATAACCATATCAATTTGCTCTTTTTCCATCTCCTGAACTCTATTTAATCACTGAATCAATGTAGAAGAATAAATAAATTGGTGTGACAGATCATGTCCTCTCCAACCTGGATCCAAATTAACTTGAATGGCCAAAGATGTCGTCTTTATTCTAGGTTGTAGTTTCTCATTTGTATGTGCCTGCAACAGTGTCAAGACACTGGAAAGTGGTAGAGGGAAGCTGTTGGTTTTGTGTCCTGTTCTTAAGTGTCTAAGGAGCACTGCTGATGGGATGCCATACTGAAGGTGTATATTGTGAAGTTGTGGGCTTGATGATTCCCAATTCTGGAGCGTTTTGAGAGCTCACAGAGTTTTATGGTCACAGTTCTCAGCTCTTTGAAGAGTATTACTTAACTGATTATTCATGTATAGCTATTTGAATATTTGGACAGATTGTCTTCTAAGCAAAATCTTTTATTTATAAATAGTTAATTCATTAGAATGCTTATTATGAAGCTTGTGCTATGAATACTAATAGAGTATTCAATTGTGGTCCTAAAATGTTCTAATTAGATTTGGATAAATGGTGTGCCTGTGTGTACCTGATGTTCAGGTGCTAAGTATCAGTTATTACTGGGTTATTTATTTCTTTATTTACCTTTCTCCCAGTCTACTTTTAACAGTGTGTCCTGTGCTGCTGGTTCTTTTGGAGAGATTATGGGCACATCCGTCAAGTGTAATGACTTAAGCTTATTCAGGGAGGAATGCCATTCAGCTTGTAAAATTTAATTATACAGATATCTAGGGCAGTCTATTCCCTTGGAGCTGATCTTCTCATCTGTGAGCACAAATGGCAGTTTTGTTCTTCTGTGGCTTGTGCCTCTGATGCAGAGACAATTGACCCAGCACATATTGGCATAAATGAGTTCAAAGTTTAGGAAACCTCCTTTTTCAAAGCAGTGATACTCCTTAACTCCTGTGTTGTAGGCCTTCATGAGAGACGTCATAGTTTTCTTGCTTGGGGAAAGAAGGACGGTAACTACTTTTCATCTGATGCTAAATTAATTTGTTTTTCTTTCTTACAACAGTGTGTAACTGGTTTGGGGTTTTTTTTGGTGGTGTTCCCCCCCCCCCCGCATTTCTTCAGACATGAATTCCCCTCTAAATCTTCCAGGATATTTTCAGACTAAAATTTGTGGAGGAAGGATGGAGTCAAACAAGTTCAAGCAAGCTTGAAGCTCGATATCTGCAATAAATAATAATAGAATTCAGTATTTCAGACAAGCTTGAGTTACAATTTGTTCCATTAATCTTACAGCTTTTAGAAAGAATATTCAGAACATGATACTGTGCAGTTGTTTTCTGTGTTCCTTCCTCTATGCAGAAATGTTTTTTAATATGTATTTGACCACTCAACATCATTAAAATGTGGGTGAAACAAAGAGAATCTAGTATTGAAAATTAATGTTACTGGGTCATATCTTTTCTAGCTAGTTGTTAATTTTGTTTTACATGAGACATAATGCTCTATAAGAACTCTTCAGTATATAGTAGTTGTATATTAATTTACCCTTTGTTGTAGGTCAAATAATGGCAACAAGATGACTTCAGATTTAACCCATAAGGTTTAATATCCATTTAGAAATAAAGAAACAAAACCTCTACAGCACTCTAACTTAATTGAAACCGTGGAAGGCAGGCAAGAAAAACATTGCAACTGGATAGTCTTTTTTAACCTTGCTAAATTCTTGGGTTTACCAGCTCTGTTGCAGTTTCACAGTCTAATAATACTTCAGATAGAAGGTGTAGTTTTACATTGGTTTTGAATTTGCCATCTGTTAAATTAATTAAAGGCATTTTTATTCTTCATTTATAAACCAGGAAAAATTTGAACTCAGTCTAAACTATGATACTTTATTAGAAGAAATGATACTAATTTCTATACTTAAGCATTTTTCAATGCTCCATAGTGCATAGAAAATGGCAGTGGATGGTTTTGGAAGAAAATACATAGAAAGCCACAAGTGGAGAACCTGAATATGAATTTTATATTGTCATTAGGAATTTTGGAACAGAAACCAGGTATGTTCTGACAAACAAATGAAGGATACAAGCCTCTGAATTCACTGAAGAGCCAAATAATAAGACTAGAAGGATATTTAGTTGTGGGAAATGCAAGGTCATGAATAAGAAATACTGGAGCTGGAGACTGTTAATTGGAAATGACTGTCAGTCAGAATCTAAGAGGTTTTTTTGATTTAAAATACTAGGAAGACAGTTGATGGCAGAATTTAACCCAGAAGTATGCAAGAGAAATATAAAGTGTTCGTGTATTCAGAGGGAGCAGACTAACTTCCAAGTTGTGTATGGTTTTTAAAAATTATATTTAGAATTTGGATTATCAAGTCATATAATTTTACAGCTGCTTATATGTAGCATTGTTCCTTGCTGGCTGATACACTGTGTACTTATGCAAATAAAAACATGTGTACATGTTTGAAAATGGTATTTGTGACAGAGCTGTCAGTGTGCTGATTAAAAAGACATTGTTTTCCTTTTGTATACACACTGAATATAATATTATGAGTCTTCATGGGGCTTCCTATGTTAGTGTCCCTGTGTCTAGGCTTCTTGTCATCCTTCAGGAGACACAGTTTTAAGCGATGACCGTTGCCAGCTGCAATTAATGTAAAAAAAGGGCAAGCAAGCTGAGCCTTCCCTGTTTATCAGGACTTTAGGGCGTATTGCTCCATCTGCCACAGCCCAAGTTCAAGCTCACCTAATTCAAACTGTTACTCTAGCTCCAGCATGGTCTGGATTCAGGCCAGGGCATGGTACTGCATCAGTTTAGGGACACATATAGATGGTCTCCTACTGTCAGTGAATACAGGGCAGTCATCAATTTTCATTCTCCTGGCTCTTTCTACAGCGTTTGATGTGTCCGGCCAGAAGTTGATGCTATCTTGCCAGGAGGGAGTGCCAGGGTTCAAAGTGCTAAAGTGGCTTGTTCTTGTCCTAGGTGATCAGTCTACAACGTGGTGACGCGCTCATGGTTTTTAAGTATTGCCAGTCATAAAAGGAAATTAAGAAAATGAAAACCATATCTACAGGATTTCGATGTTGCCTCTGCATCAGTGAAGATATTAGTGATGCTAATTGCTATTCTGAGTGGTGATGCTTATTTGTGTGGGAGGGCAGCGCTTTCACAAGGCTGGATTCTAGGCTGGGTAATGAACTCCCTGGGGAATGGAGAGCTGCCGTGTATGTTGCGCATAGAGTTGATGATGATGGAATTTCTTACGTTTTGCATTCTTTAATGTGATAATACAGACACAAGCATATCTAAAAAGGGGGGGGGAAGCGACAACGATGATACTGCGTTGAAATAAATAATTTTCTTTGATATAGTCCATCTAAAGAAATACTGTGGGGCAAAGAAAGCTCCTATAGGAGATTAATTTTTAAGCCTCCTTTTAAAAAAAATATTTCTAATCCATTTGCTACTTGTATATTTATTTATTTTTCCAGAAAATCAGTTTTGTGTTGAACTCAAACTAAGATGATGAGGTCTCAGAGTTTGAGGAAGCTGTACTCTATTTTTAAATTATATTTGAGGTTTTAAAACTTCTATAAAGTACAAAATTAACATATGTAACCTGATTGCTAGGTTAGTTGCTGGGATTTTGGCTGAAGGAAATAAACATAGGTAAGGCACTTCATAAAATTGAAGTCAGTGGCAAAACTGTGAGCTTCTAGGAGATCAATTTCACCGTCAGTGTGTTTTGGCACGCGCTGTGCTGAATGTGAGGAACTGGGTTGGGGAGTATTTTTAAAGCCGATTTTGTGAATCCTAATGAGCTGGGAAGGAGGATAGAGACCACATGCTCTGGTGGGTGCAGTATTGGATTTGGTGCTTGGGAACACAGTTCTGTTCTTGTTCCTGACTCTGAATGACTGAGGGAAACCAAGTAATTTGCCTTAAATAATATTTGCCTGAAGTGTGCTTTCCAAGTTAATGGTGAAAAGTACTAAACATCCACATAAAGGGGAAACTTCCATTTTTAACTTCTCATTCTGTGTAGCTTTAGTGAGCTTCAGAATTGCGTAAAACAACAAACAAGCAAAAAAACCCCGAAACGCCAACCAAAAACACCCAACAGAAAAGCCACAAACACACACAAAAGACAGAAAAACCCCAAACACCCCCACCCCCCCCCTAAAATAAAAATGTAAGTTTAATAAAATCACTTTGGGCCCAGCTAATGTGGACTGCATGAGCAGGATATATGTGGAGGCAAATGAGCCTTTGAAACAGTTGTCTTTATTTGGGTACACTAAAAATAATTGACTTCTGATGAGAAAAATTTCCAAAATGGTATTTCATGGTTGATATTTTTTACAGTTTAAAGATTAAAGTTATTAATACTCTGGTAGGTGATTTGGAGATCTGCTTGTCTGATGCTAAGAACTGTAAGTCTTTGCTAATGAAATTTTCATCCCCTTTCCTGAACTATTGTGTTAATACTAATGGCCAATTAGAATCAATAACAGACCTTGCCTTGGGACCAGAAGTGCATGAAAAGTAGCTTCTAATGAAATCTTAGGTTTTAATATTTCTATGACTAGATATTTATCTTTTTGTGAGATTAATCTGTGTGGACACCATGACCATTTCTCCTTTAACACTCTTGTCGGAAGTTTTGTTGCGGTGGAAACTGGCCATTCTGTCGTGGTTGGATTAGCAGTCTGGAGAGATGATGTTTGCTTAGAGGCGATTCTCTGCTTTCATTTACAGTTATCAAAGGTGAATGAGAAGTTCAGTTGCTGCTCTCATTGCTGCCCCACTCTTGCTCTTTTATTCACTTGTCTTAAATTCAGATTGAGCCGTCTGATACAGGACCGTGTCATCTTGTGTAGTTGCAAGGAATCTGATGCAATGGGGCCTGGTTACTAATTGGAGCTTTTGAGTGCTCACGTAATAAAGATAATGAGTAACAAATGTACAGCTGTAGTAGCAAGCAGAGTTCACAGTATGCAATACAATGCAAGACAGTTAAGCTCCTATGTGTTGTTTTGATTCCTATTGAATGTATTTGAGAAATCATTCTTCTTCTTTCTTTGCCTATGTGGTGTTGCCCAGAGGTGCTCTCTCTGTTGTGGTGCAAGTGTTAGTATCTTAATTAACTTATTAAAATATAACAAGTCAGGTCACATCCAATTAATATTAAAAAATGCACCAGTCAGCAGTCTACAAGATTTCTCCAAGAAAGCACAAAATGTCACCTGGAGAAAACTTAGACTGATGCTAAGCACATGAACTTAAGCTTTTTGAGTTTGGCAAACAAACTAAACCCCCTCATTAATTAATAAATACAATTTCACCGAAACCTTGACGTGGTTACGTATTTCTTTTCCTTCTTACACATTTTTCAATTATCAGTTGCTTATAGAACACTTCTGTTTTTTGATGTATCCTTGGCCAAATTTCTTCTGTCTTATGTCAGTAATATTAAGAATCTTGACAAATTCTGTAGTTTGGACCACATTCAAAGTTTACTTTTCAATAACTTATTAAATAGGGGGGTGGAGGTGTCAGGCTTTTCAGCTTAAAAGAAAATGAACAAACAAAACCCTTTCCGAACAGGCATATCTGGGTGAGTCTAATGTCTTGTGCAGAGCACTTGTTCAGCTTCTAAGTTAGGCAAGTATATTATGAAACCCATGACAACTGAGTCTACATATTTAATTTATTGTCCTGAAAACAAATTTATTTGTTTATTTCTCTTCAAAGTAAGCAAAGGCTGGTTCTCAATATCTCTCTGAAGTAAGATATAATTGTGATTCCTGGTGGTATTTGATGGAAATCTTTTGCATGCAGTCCTTAAGCTTACCATGTCCCTGTCATTAAAAAGAGATAGAGAATAATGGGAGAGGAGATAGACTCATAGAATTGTTTAGGTTGGAAAAGACCTTTTAAATCATTGTGTCCAACCATTAACACAGCACTGCCAAGACTGCCACTACACC